>JAXCGZ010005790.1:65000-97500 GCA_037179515.1 Halocaridina rubra
ACGACTCCATCAATATACAAATTGAACAGCCATGGTGACATCACACATCCCTGTCTCAGTCCCACACTCACTGGAAACCACTCACTCACTTCATTCCCTACCCTAACACTAGCTCTACTGCCCTCATACAAACTCTTCACTGCATGCAACAGTTTACCATCAATTCCATATAACCTTAAAATATTCCAAATTGCCTCTCTATCAATTCTATCATATGCTTTCTCCAGATCCAAAAATGCAAAATACACATCCTTACCCTTTGCTAAATATTTCTCACATAACTGCCTAACTATATAAATCTGATCTATACAAGACCTCTCCTAAAACCACTCTGCACTTCCGCGATCACATTTTCTGTCCTATCCCTAATCCTGTTAATCAGTATCCTACCATACACTTTTCCTACCACACTCAACAAACTTATACCCCTAAAATTACTGCATTCATACACATCTCCCTTACCTTTGTATAGGGGCACTATACAAGCAATCACCCATTCCACTGGCACCATTGAGAACATAAAGCATATATTAAACACTCTCACTAACCATTCCAATGCAGTCACACCCCCTTCTTTCAACATCTCCACTCTCACGCCATTCATTCCAGGTGCTTTACCTGCTTTCGCTTCATACAATGCCCTTTTCACCTTCTCTCTTGTAATCTCTCTCTCATTTTCATCTCCGATTACTGGCACTTGAATACCCCCCACTGCCACTATAGCTGCCGCTCTATCTTCCTCAACATTCAGCAAGCAAGCACTCAAAATACTCTACCCATCTTTTCCTTGCATCGTTCCCTCTTAACATCTGTTCATTCACATCTTTCACTGTCGCTTCCATCCTCAATCCACCCTTCCTTACTCTCTTCACTTCTTTCCAAAACTTTTAAACATCAACAATAATATTATATTTATTCATTAATATAGTGCTTTTGCCTCACCATATAAGAAATGTTACAATTTTAAGGAATTTTCAATATTTCTATAAAAATTAATCGTTCATTTTCTATGCTTTCAGGTAGGTCGCTCTGCGCAAGACTCAATTTCTGAATGGCTGGCGGATGGATTTGGTGAGTAGGCTTTTCTGTTTGTGTTATTTCCGTAATATGAATTGGAGCTTAACAGTCTTTTACGTTATAAAATATTTTAAGATTTGCGCTTTTGACATTCGTTACTGTACCAGATGTATTGGTTCTTGTTATATGTCCATTTCGAAATGTAATTAAACCTAAATGTAGTGATAATCTGTATAGCGTCTGTTTCACACACACACACACACACACACACACACACACACACACACACACACCTTCACACACACACACACACACACACACACACACATGAGCCATCACTACTTGATCTAGTGTTCACAGATAATGTGTTGGATATTGAAAAAATAGAGTATGAACCACCAATTGGAAAGAGTGACCACTGTGTGTTGTTGATGGAGTATATCATTGAAGATATTCTTCCTGAGAGTAGAGGCACTGAGGACATGAGGAGGAACTATCCGAAAGGAGATTACATCAAAATGAATGAGCTTTTTGCAGTTATTGACTGGAGAACCTTATTTTACAACAAATCTGTAAAAGAAATGTATGACATCTTTTGTGAGAAATATGGGAAGATAGTAGATTGCTGCATACCTGTCACCAAAGTAGGTGTAATTCATGCCAGAGAGAAATGGTTCGATAATGGGTGTAAAAGAGCTAAGGAGTGGAGAGACAAATTCTGGAAAAGGTATAGGAGGAGAAAAAACATAAATGCCTGGCAAACCTACAAAAGAGCAAGAAATGACTACCTAAGTAAAAGGAGAGAGGCAGAGAGAGACTATGAGAGGGACATCACCAGGAAGGCTAAAGAAAATCTCAAGCTTTTCCACAGCTTTATCAGAGAAAAACTGAAGGTAAAAGAACAGGTTTTAAGGCTAAAGAGAGCGGATGGAAGCATCACTGAGACGGATGAAGAGATCTGCAAAGAATTGAACAAGGAGTTTCAGTCAGCATTTACAGTAGAAAATACCCCACCCCCTCAGATTGCAGTGATAGAAGCTCAAGGGTCGGTATTAGAGAACATCAACCTTACAGCCACAGAGGTATGCAAAGCGCTGATGGATTTAGATGTTCATAAAGCTACTGGTCCTGATGACATATCCCCTCATGTGCTTAAAAAATGCGCAAACACAATATCAGTGGCACTAAGTATCATATTTAAGGAGTCACTGGAGTTGGGGGAGATTCCAAGATGCTGGAAACAAGCAAATGTGATACCTATCTTCAAAAAGGGAAGGAGGGATACGGCTCTGAACTATAGACCAGTTTCCTTGACCAGCATAGTTTGCAAAGTTATGGAGAAACTACTAAGGAAACATATCTCTCTTCACTTGGAATCCTTCAACTTTTTGTCAGTGAGGCAACATGGCTTCAGAGAAGGTAGATCAACAGTAACAAACTTATTAGAATTTTATGATGAGGTAAGCCAAATCTTACAGGAAAGAGAGGGCTGAACAGATTGCATATTCCTAGACTTCCAGAAAACGTTTGACACTGTTCCACATGGGAGACTTATTAGGAAGCTGCAATCAATGGCTAGAATAGGTGGAAATGTTTTGGAATGGATAAAAACTTACTTAGAAGGAAGGGAACAGAGGGTTAGAGTAAGACACTCAGTGTATGAATGGAGAAGAGTTAGTAGTGGAGTTCCACAGGGTTCAGTTTTAGGGCCACTTTTGTTCCTTGTATATGTAAATGACTTACCAGAGTCTGTAAATTCATTCATGAATATGTTTGCAGATGATGCAAAGATTGTGAAGAAAGTAAAAAACGAGAACAATGGTAGAGAACTTCAGGAGGATCTAAATAATATGCATGAGTGGTCAAAAAAGTGGCTAATGAAATTCAATACTTCAAAATGTAAGGTAATGAGAATGGGTACAAGTGCAAGAAGGCCCAAGCTTGACTACTCGGTGGCTGGAGTACAACTTCAAGAGACAGAAAATGTGAGAGATATAGGAGTAAACATACTGGCAGATTTGTCTCCAGAAATACATATAAATGGCATAGTAAGGGCAGCATATGCATTCTTATCAAATGTAAGGGTAGCCTTCAGGCACATGGACAAGGAAATGTTCAGAAATATTTATGTAACCTATGTGAGGCCAAAACTCGAATATGCAGCCCCCTTTTGGAATCCGCACTTGAAAAAGCACATAGCTACGCTTGAAAAAGTTCAAAGACATGCCACGAAACTGGTGCCAGAAATACGCAATCTCAGTTATGATGAGAGGCTGAGGGAATTAGACTTACCATCACTCGAAGCTAGAAGAGTGAGGGGGGATATGGTGACAGTCTTTAAATTCCTTCATGGTTATGATAGAGTGGATAGGGATCGATATTTTGATATGGCTGGCTCTAGAACTAGAGGTCATAGTTTGAAGCTTCGTAAGAAAACTTCTTTGCAGGATGTAAGGAAATACTTTTTCAGTGTAGGAGTAGTTGATAATTGGAATTGGCTAAGCGAGGAGGTAGTTAATGCTATCTCAATCCATAGTTTTAAGGACAGGTATGATAAGTATCACTAAGTATAAAATGAAGGCGATCAGGAGACGGGAAGATACGAGCTTTGGGCTCTTTCCCGTAAACACAATTAGGTAATCACAATTAGGTAATCACACTTCCTAGACTTCCAGAAAGCGTTTGACACTGTTCCACATGGGAGACTTATTAGGAAGCTGCAATCAATGGCTAGAATAGGTGGAAATGTTTTGGAATGGATAAAAACTTACTTAGAAGGAAGGGAACAGAGGGTTAGAGTAAGACACTCAGTGTCTGAATGGAGAAGAGTTAGTAGTGGAGTTCCACAGGGTTCAGTTTTAGGGCCACTTTTGTTCCTTGTATATGTAAATGACTTACCAGAGTCTGTAAATTCATTCATGAATATGTTTGCAGATGATGCAAAGATTGTGAAGAAAGTAAAAAACGAGAACAATAGTAGAGAACTTCAGGAGGATCTAAATAATCTGCATGAGTGGTCAGAAAAGTGGCTAATGAAATTCAATACTTCAACATGTAAGGTAATGAGAATGGGTACAAGTGCAAGAAGGCCCAAGCTTGACTACTCGGTGGCTGGAGTACAACTTCAAGAGACAGAAAATGAGAGAGATCTAGGAGTAAACATACTGGCAGATTTGTCTCCAGAAATACATATAAATGGCATAGTAAGGGCAGCATATGCATTCTTCTCAAATGTAAGGGTAGCCTTCAGGCACATG
Source organism: Halocaridina rubra (assembly GCA_037179515.1). Lineage (NCBI taxonomy): Eukaryota > Metazoa > Arthropoda > Malacostraca > Decapoda > Atyidae > Halocaridina > Halocaridina rubra. The sequence continues at coordinate 69,275 of JAXCGZ010005790.1, forward strand.
GACAAGGAAATGTTCAGAAATATTTATGTAACCTATGTGAGGCCAAAACTCGAATATGCAGCCCCCTTTTGGAATCCGCACTTGAAAAAGCACATAGCTAAGCTTGAAAAAGTTCAAAGACATGCCACGAAACTGGTGCCAGAAATACGCAATCTCAGTTATGATGAGAGGCTGAGGGAATTAGACTTACCATCACTCGAAGCTAGAAGAGTGAGGGGGGATATGGTGACAGTCTTTAAATTCCTTCATGGTTATGATAGAGTGGATAGGGATCGATATTTTGATATGGCTGGCTCTAGAACTAGAGGTCATAGTTTGAATCTTCGTAAGAAAACTTCTTTGCAGGATGTAAGGAAATACTTTTTCAGTGTAAGAGTAGTTGATAATTGGAATTGGCTAAGCGAGGAGGTAGTTAATGCTATCTCAATCCATAGTTTTAAGGACAGGTATGATAAGTATCACTAAGTATAAAATGGAAGCGATCAGGAGACGGGAAGATACGAGCTTTGGGCTCTTTCCCGTAAACACAATTAGGTAATCAATTAGGTAATCACACACACACACACACACATATATATATATATATATATATATATATATATATATATATATATATATATATATATATATATATATATATATATATATATATATATATATATATATATATATATATATATATATATATATATATATATATATATATATATATATATATATATATATATATATATATATATATATATATATATATATATATATATATATACATATATATATATATATATATATATATATATATATATATATATATATATATATTTGTTTTTGTTTATTTGTATTAAAATATAAGATTAGATATGCCAATACGAATGTGAGGACATTTTATATGAACTTATTCTCTCGTTGAAATTGCATCTCCAACCGTATATTATACTCACCTTTAATGTAAACTCCTGAAATACGCCTTCAAGAGTTATTGCTAAAGTATTGTATATACCATGTGGTGTGAGGAATGCAAAGGCATTGTTAGTTTGGAGGGCATGCGGAAGACAAAATTACAATCGAAGCCGTGCTGGACTGATGAGTGCGTAGACTCCGCAAACAGTATCCTGTTACTCCGTTCTCGGTAATCGGAGCAGTGATGATGGTCACCAGTAACAGACTGAGGCCCGATTTCTTGAACAATGTAAACCTAGGATACCATTTTGTTAGTTAGCTAGACACACAAATGGATTTCATAAATGCATCTGACACGGTTCTGTGTATGGCTAGGATCCCGTACGGGATCCTAGCCATACACAGAACTGCGTCAGATAAGTTTATGAAATCCATTTGTGAGTTTCTAGCTAACTAACAAAATGGTATCCTAGGTTTACGCTGTTTAAGAAATCGGGTTTTAGTCATCAGCCAGTAATATGGCTAGAGGTAGAGACGAAAAAAGACAATTATTTATTTTGGGATTTTCACGCATATAGTTTTGTCGGCCAATTCTTCTTTGATTAGTTATTGTTATCAAAGTTGTTAGTTTATTTTGGGAAAAAACGATGCTCAGGTACATTGAAAAACAATATGAAGAGGTGTTTGGGATCTTGATGAACATGTGTGATTGCCTGTGTTGGATTTGAGTAACTGGTTATTTATTTATTTATTTATTTATTTTTATTTATTTATTTATATTTTTAGGAGATGCTCGAAGATGGTTGAAGAATTGTGTTGTTGTCATGTCTTTAAGGACTGTTCAGTAAGACGACTATCTTTTTATACTCTATTTATTTATTTAATTGTCTACATTTTGCCGTAAAGGGGGGTTTACACCGTCAAACGGTTCGTCGAACGCGGTTCGACAGACAAATGTTTAAAGTGATGTTCGAACGTGTGTACGGGGTATTTGGTTGTCGAACACGTTTGTCGAGCGTGTTCGACAACCAAATATCCCGTTCACACGTTCGAACATCACTTCAAACACTTGTCTGTCGAACCGCGTTCGACGAACCGTTTGACCGTGTAAACCCCCCTCAAGTGTTTTTGATGTATTAGTGTTTTGGCGTCAACTGTCAAAGATGCTCTTAAAAACGACCAAATTGGGAAGTAATGAATAATAGTTAAGGGGGGTGGGATAGTCTAGGATATGGGAATAAATGATTTTAATTTAATTTTATTAGATCAATGAACCTGGAGAAACGAGCCTAACAATAGTCTGAGGAGCTATTAAAGTCCTGCCTACCTTAAATAGCAACAAAGCTTCCGGTTCCCAGTTGATGTTCTAGACAAGAACCCTTTCAGAACACGATGTAACAGACGGAAATAAGTTTCAAACCCACTAACGACTCAACGATCTCTCTCTCTCTCTCTTTTTTTTTTTTTTTTTTTGATGGGATAGGATAGGAGGAGAAAAAGGGGAGGGGATTAAGGATATAAGGGAATTGGAGGGAAAAGCACGAAAATTAAATAAAGTAAGAGATAAAAAAAAAAGAGAGGGGCAGACCCTCGTGCTAAGACTCTCCTCTCTCTCTCATGTCGGCGCACATGTAGAATACATAAATAAATCCAGGCTTTTTCTCTATTCTTTATACGTATAATTTAATTTCTCTGTTCTTAGTTTAGTTGCAGGATGTTATTTAATCTTTTTATTCAAGAAAGTCCTGTGTCAATAGACTTTTCTCCTACTACTTAGCATATCGAAAGCTTGTACTCTTGTCAGGCAAATTAATGGACTAATTCACCGTAGATAAGGATTTGTAAACTAATGAGACATTATGTCGCAGGATTTTCTATGGTATGCTCAGTCTGATTTTGACTTCCTGCCAGTTCTTTTGTACCACAGCATCGTTGCTGCTTGTCTCGTAAGCTACATTTTTAAAGAGTTATATAACTCCAAAAGGAGGATAAGCAACAAATTTCCAAAATCTTATACCCAGCATGGAGACTTTTTATCCAAGTATATATATATATATATATATATATATATATATATATATATATATATATATATATATATATATATATATATATATATATATATATATATATATATATATATATATATATATATATATATATATATATATATATATATATATATATATATATATATATATATATATATATATATATATATATATATATTATATATATATATATATATATATATATATATATATATATATATATATATATATATATATATATATATATATACACACACACATGACAGGGCAGGTACATTTTAATTTGCCTGTTCTCCACAGATCAGGATGTGTTACTTTAACAAGAATGTCTCTGGATTTGTTATCCTATTCATAATCTGTAATTTTGCACAAAAAGTCTCCGTCCTAGCTTTGTGAGTTAGAAAAATTGTTGCTCTTCATTATTTTCTGGGCTGCATCACATATATAAATTGCGATGACGAGATTTATGTAACTTTGTTGTTGTCTCAGACAAATTACTGGGAAGATGCAAGCAGATTAATTTCAAATCCAAAGTCATAACGTTGTCTCTTGCTTGAGTTACGAGTCCTATTCTAAGGAGCATTTGCATAACAAAATTATATATATATATATATATATATATATATATATATATATATATATATATATATATATATATATATATATATATATATATATATATATATATATATATATATATATATATTTTTTTTTTTTTTTTTTTTTTTTTTTTATTTATTCAGATAACTGTACATGGGGACATGTGCACATGGGCACTCCCAGTCATATTGCAGTTGATAACATTACAATCTATGTGGTTATGTATAAATAACATACTAATAGAATTTGCAATTAATTTAAAATATCATAGCAAGTAATTAATAATAAAATATAGTGTAATAATTGAAGAGTACTTGAAGAGTAATCATTGTGACAATATTTTCAATAGCCCTTGTTGAGTGCTATCATTTAAATTCCGTTTCACTTTTCAACAGTACTACTGCAGACAATTTGAAGCAGATATAGAATAACAATTTTCAGGTTAGAATAATAAGTAGGTACATACATATATATATACACACACATACATACACACACATATATAAATATATATATGCATGCATTAATTAGATGAGCAATAGAAACACCACTGGGGCTTCATAGCCATACATATCAAGGAGAGAGAGAGAGAGAGAGAGAGAGAGAGAGAGAGAGAGAGAGAGAGAGAGAGAGAGAGAGAGAGAGAGAGAGAGAGAGAGAGAGAGAGTTTGTGGTATTCATTTCAGCAAAAGGAGTTATTCGTCCTTACTACAGATAAAGACACATCCATGCATACTCATACACATCATTGTCATCTGAGGGTAACACAGCAGAGGAAAGTGCATGTACTTAATTGCATATACGTACACATATAAACCTGAACATACATACATACATACACATAAACACAGTGCCATATAATGGAGGATAAATTTGGAAGGAAAAGAAAGAGAAAGACTGAAAGCCTTTCCCCTTCTCCACCCTTCAAATTATGTACGTGAGAGAGAATTACGTCAATTAATCCATTATCACTATTATCACAACCATTGCTACCACCATCATGATTATTATTATCATCATTATTATTATTATTATCATTATTATTATTATTATCATTATTATTATTACTATTATTATTATTATTATTATTATTATTATTATTATTATTATTATTATTATTACCATCATCATTACTACAGCTTTTGTATATAGATAGAGTTATGAATCAAAAGTAGTAATTATTGATACATATAGACATGCACATACATATACATATACACATATACATACATATATACATATAAATACATATACACATACATATACATATACATATACACATACATGCACACATGTACACACATATACATACATATGAGCTCTTGAGGGAGGGGGTTAGAATACTTCCTCCATGTTCCCCTGCGTGTCGTAAGAGTAGACTAAGTGGGGCGGAGCGAAGGGAATGAAAGAACCCTTCTCTGTACTTTCTCTTCCCAGAAAGTCAGAGCATTATTCCTTTACTCAGCCACTCACCTTATAAGGGGAAAAGTGGCTTATGTATATAAAAAGGCATATGAGAGAGAGAGAGAGAGAGAGAGAGAGAGAGAGAGAGAGAGAGGAGAGAGAGAGAGAGAGAGAGAGAGAGAGAGAGAGAGAGAGAGAGAGAGAGAAGGTATTCCCTCCACCCCTCTCTTTTTTTTCTTTTTTTTTTTTTTTTCAAAGTTATAGAAATATCAGATAATATACAAGAAAGTAGACTAAGATGATATGGTCATGTCGTTAGAAGGGATGAACAGTATGTTGGGAGGAGGGTGATGGAAATGGATATACAGGGTAGAAGGAGAGGGAGACCAAAGCGTAGGTGGATGGATTGCATCAATGATGATCTGAGGTCTAAAGGTTTGTTGGGTGATGAGGTATGGGACAGAAATAAATGGAGAAAACTGACCAGAAACATCGACCCCACATAAATGTGGGAAAAGATGTAGACGGAGAAGAGGGTAAAAGAATTACATTTTCAACGTTGGGTATACACTAAGTACAGGATATAAGTTCTCTGGGTTGCAAAAGTGCACACAAAGTTCAAAGTAGCTCAGGCCAAGAGGTCTGAAGTCCTTAAGCTTTGTGCACTCTGTAATGTAGTGTACTAAATTGTTGCCCCCTTCACACTCACATAAATGGCATTTTGAGTGTTCTGGGTGCTTTCTACCAGTTTTCTCGCAATTCACCTCCCATATATTTCTATAACCAAGTCTTATACAGGCAGCAACTCTATCACAGTCACCTGTAAGCATTTTACCCATGCTGTATTTGTGTCTCAGCCTTCTGAAGTTTTCATAATGTTGGATCGAACAGCTGCTTACATGTTGTGTGAGTGTAGAAAGTTCTTGCTCTTCCATAATCTCATTATACAACATTGTTTTAAACTGAGTCAGTGTGGTTATAGATTCAGACACTGAACTCTCAGTTGCCATTTTTGCCAGCCTGTCAGCCTTTTCATTACCTACTATCCCAACATGGGAGGGTACCCATGAAAACTTAACTTGGAGTTTAAGTTTTGCGCAATCAATAAGAGCCTCTTGAATTTCAGCCATGTGAGTTTTGTAGGAGCTTTTTAATGATCTCAGTGACAGAAGCGCACTCTGCGAGTCACAGAATATGATAGCATTTCTCCTAGCACTGAGAACATGTTCAATAGCAAGTTTTAGACCAACAATTTCACATTCGGTGATTGATGACCATTTTGGCATACTCAGTGCTTTGTCAAATATTTGCTGCCCTTCAAAATTTTCATAAACTACAATGCTGCACCCAGACCCTCCTGCACTGCTTGTGTGAGACCAATCAGTGTAAATGCAGAGTGTTTCATTGTTAGTTGGGAAACTAGTTTCAATAAAGGCTTCAATTTTATCTAACCATTGATGTTTTTTAATAATTGGAGCAACATCCGGACCAGATGATAATATTGGAAAGAGAATTTCTGGCCCAATCCTCTTGCAAGGATTTATTAATCGTTCAGGACCACTCTCAGTAAAGAGTGTTACATTATGTTTTTTTGTCTCATTGGTTATAAGCTTAAATACTTTGGGGTGAATTTGTCTTTCATACTGTATGTTACTTTTTATTAGTGATTTAATGATTGTTGGCGCTGACTGCGGCCCTTGCAAATGACCAGCATTACATGGATGAGGCTGAGCTGATTTCGCTAGTTTAACTCCAAATATCACAGCTGACTGTTTGATATGTTCTATCAAAGGTGGGAGGTTTAATTCATGTTGCATATTTATAATTCTGGTGCTCATAGGGCAGCCAAGAATAATCCTCATAGCTTTGTTCTGAATTTTTTCTAGGGGTCTTAAGATAGAGGTAGTCATAGTACAGAGCTGCAGGGTGTGATAGTCGACTAATGACCTGACATATGCGAGATAGAAAGTTCGGCATATGTTAATTCCAACACCAGATACCCTATTGGCAAGAAGCTTTAACGGTCTGAGTCTCTGTTGCAGTCTTTCACACAAATCTTTGACATACTCTGTGTGAGGGGGAGAAGGAACTGGTATTCCCAAATATATGTGATTTTTGCACACCTTAACCATTTGATTGCTTAATACAAGGTGAGGCTCTTGCGAGATACTGGAAAAGTACTTTGTTTTTGGCGTTGAAATGACAAGACCAATGTCTTTTGATACTTGAGAAAAGTCATTAAGTGTTATTTGCATATCATTGGCAGAAGGTGCCCTTGTACATATGTCGTCTGCATAACATATGATGGTGCATTCATCATTTGGTAGTCTGAGAGACTTGAGAAGCTTATCCATTAAGATGTTAAAGAGAAGGGGAGACAGAACTCCTCCCTGAGGAGTTCCAAGTGTAAATTCCTTTTCGCTGGAAGTAAGATATCCTTTATAGTACACTTTAGAGGTTCGACTACTTAGGTAGCATCTAATTAGTTGCAGTAGTTTACCTTTGACCCCTAAAGTTGCTAAATGATCCAAAATAACGGTTCTATTTGCAATATCAAAGGCATTTTGCAAATCTAGAAAAACAGTGACTTCAGAGCAGTGCTCAACATTCATAAATTCTACAAAACAGTCTTTGGTACTTTTTCCTTTCATAAATCCATACAAATTATTTGATAATTTTCCCTCGAGTGTGAAATCAAGTCTGTTAAGAATGACTCTCTCAAAGGCTTTGCAGAAGCAGGATGTCAGAGAGATAGGTCTTAATTTTGTACTTTCTTTTTTTGGAATTGGAATAATAATGCTTTTTTTCCATTGTTCTGGAAGTGTGCCCTCATTATAAATAGTGCTGAATAAAAACTGAATTGGATTAATACCATTACAAATATCATCATTAAGATCTCGGATTACTTGGTACGTAATGCCATCCTCACCCGGAGAGGTGCTCTTCCCATGGGAGAGAGCAAAGTCCAACTCATTTTTGGTTATGTAGTCAATGAATCTGTCCTCTTCCATTGTTCTTGCACAGGATAATTCTATGTTCATCATTCTTTCAAAGTCAAGATTTCTTAATCGTTGTTGAATATCGCAAGGAAGGTTTTCAAAGGAAGATGTCTTAGACTCTAAGACCTTTTTTCCCAAAGGGCCACTAGTCACGACTCTGTTGGTATGGAGGGCCACATAACCTTACTATTTCATGCTATTTACTACGATCGAAGACATATTATGTGAGATTATACTAATAAAGATAGATAATTAGTTTTTTACTGATTTTATTTAAATTGGGATCACAAAAATAAGAATTGTCTGAAACAAAAGTATTTTCCTTACTATAAATGAGCAAATGAAAGGCTACCGTACCTTATTATTATAATGTACAAACATAAATAATTACTTATTATTGGTTAACTGGGATCATTAACATAAGAATTATCAAACACAGACATTTTCCTAATCATTAATGAGCAAATGAAAGGCTACCCTAGTGAGATGGTTGATGTTGCATTTGGGACACAAACTCATCAATATCAGGCTGTATGGATGATGTGGCTACACGCAGGGTACATTCCAAATGTTCATCAGTGAGTAAAGACCTATGCTTGTTTTTAACTAGATTCATTTTTGAAAAAAGCTGCTCACATACATGTGTGCTACCAAACACTGCCATCATTTTCCTTGCATGAGCAGAGAGTTTAGGATACACTGTTACTGATACATGCTTCTTATAAAACTGGTATACTGAACTATCATCAAACTTCTTTCTTAGTTCATCATTGCACTGTAGTTCAATTATTTCCATCTGTATGTCCTCGGGAAATGCTGTCACATCCACAGAAAAAGGAGAAGCAAAGACTTCAATGGCTTGTGAATGTTTCTTGAGGTCAACAAATCTTTCTGAAAATTCCTCTCGTAAGACTGCCAATTTGTCACCATACTTCTGATACTGAGGGTTGCTAGTGTCATGGTTTTTCAGTGTAGGAAAGTGGGCTGGGTTTTGGTTTCTGATTTGTGACTCCCACAGACGCAATTTTATCTGGAAGCCTTTGATCAGTGAGAACATCTCATTTATTAGTTGATCTTTTCCTTGAAGTCTAACATTCAGTGCACTAAGATGATCAGTTATATCTACTAAAAATGCTAAATCACATCTCCATTCCTTATCTCTCAATTCAGGGATAGCATTACCTTTCATATCTACGAACAGCGCAATTTCTTCCAAAAGTTTATATGCTCTCTTCAACATTCCTGCTTTGCTTAGCCACTTACCTCACAAAAATACTTCACATCACTGTACTCTGCATCAATGTCTGCCATTAACTGCTGAAACTCGCGGTGATTTAGACCTCTTGACCTAATGAAATTGACAGCTTTCACGAGAATATTAGTCACATGCTGAAAGTTTATTGTCTTCGCACATAAAGCTTCCTGGTGTATGATACAATGCAGGACAATAAGTGAACCGAAGTCAATATTTTTAGACCCCATTCTAGTCTTCAGTAATCCAACAACCCTATTTCTCTGACCAGACATCGCAGGCGCACCATCTGTTGTAATGGAAACTAAATTAGTGTAGTCCAGTCCAAACCTTGCCAATGCTTTTTCCAATTCATCAAAAATAGATTGTCCTGTTGTGGTCCCCTTCATGTTTTGTAGTGAAGCCATTTCCTCTGTAATATTATAGTCACTGTCAACTCCCATAATATACACAGCCAGTTGTGCAGTGTCTGCGGTGTCACAACTCTCATCAAGAGCAACAGAGTATGAAGAAAAAGTACTAACTCGCTTGGCAATTGTACTTTCAATATTCCCTGAAAGACTGTCTATTCTTCTAGCAACAGTATATCTTGAAAGGCTTATGTTTTCAACTACTTTCTTTTTGTCAGGAAACATATTGTCTGAGGCTACACACAAACATTCTTTAACTACCTCACCATCAGAATAGGGCTTGAGTCTTTTTGCAAGAATTTGACTAATCAAAAAGCTTGTTTTGAGAGATGCATCCTATTCCTTAAGTTTCTTTGTAAACACTGACTGTTGTCCTTTCAGAGATTTCTGCAAGAATGATATTTTTTCTTTGCGTGCTTCACCTGTCATATTTTCATATTCTTTGTGCTTTGTGATGTAGTGTCTTTTGATGTTATATTCTTTTAAAACAGAAATGGTTTCATGGCACACAAGGCACAATGTTTTCCCCCCTGATTGTATTCATAAATATTGTTCAGTCCATTTCTCTTGAAAACGCCGGTTTTCATCTGAAATCTTGCGTTTTTTACTCGTAGAAGCCATTATTAGTGCAATAAGATCTCTCCTGCTGAGCAAAATATATAATAGGAAAAAGTTAACTTTAAATTAAAGACTAACTCTAATTAAGTTGTTTATGTTGCAGTTTTGTGATTGGCTTTAGAAAACTTGCAAGCAAACTTTTGAGAATTATATATTTCTGCTGAAAATGTGGTATTAATTATATTGCAATCTATTACATTGTAATAGATTGCAATATAATTAGTACCAAATTTCAGCAGAAATATATAATTCTCACAATGTTTTGCTTGCAAGTTTTCTAAAGCCAATCACAAAACTGCAACATAAATAACTTAGAGTTAGACTTAGAATACCGGTAATCACAAATCACCCACAACAAATGAAGCACACTGATTTCACCACTTGAGTCTGAGATAAACTGAGAACTATATTAATTCCTGTACGGCTGTACTGCAAAGCATAGTAGAGAGTGTAAAAAGTGTAAACATCCAACCTTAAAAATAATGATCGTTTCGGTGTTTACAATGGTCTTAAAAGGGGTTACTGATAACGATGACCCCTCGTACCATCGGTTATTGAGGAAGGGTTGTTGATAAAAACACAGAGAGAGAGAGAGAGAGAGAGAGAGAGAGAGAGAGAGAGAGAGAGAGAGAGAGAGAGAGAGGAGAGAGAGAGAGAGAGAGAGAGAGAGAGAGAGAGAGAGAGAGAGAGAGAGAGAGAGAAAGTTGTTGGAATATTCAGTTTGAGGCGCTCTCTCTCTCTCTCTCTCTCTCTCCTCTCTCTCTCTCTCTCTCTCTCTCTCTCTCTCTCTCTCTCTCTCTCTCTCTCTCTCTCTCTCTCTCTCTCTGAGGGCCGCACTATAGCTTATTTATTTTTAGGAGAAAGGGCCGCAATGAAAGCCTTTGAGGGCCGCATGCGGCCCTTGGGCCGCAGGTTGCACACCCCTGTCTTAGACTATTGTAAGAGAAGTTCTTCAGCAAGAGTTTGGGAATCATTTGTTTGTGACACACTGATGTTTTTGCCAACCAGAGCATTAATTGACTGCCAGATTTTAGAACTACTCGTATGAGCATTGATAGACTGTAGGAAGTTTTGAAAGTGCTTAGTTCGGACATCACTTCTAAGCTCACGGTACTCTCGTAGAGTAAGTAGCAGATTTTCAAGAGTGGTTGCATTGCTGTCCCTTTTATACATATCAACTGCACTGTCTACCTGTTTTTTAAATGTGTTTAGCTTGTTATCTTCTGTCCAATTGTTTTTCTTCTTGATTGCCTTGTGTTTAGGCTTGTGTATGTAAGTTCTATGGAATAAATATATCCGTTCTATTAAGAGATCATAGATTTCTTGGCCTGTAATGGTCTGAATATCTATATTTTCAAATGTAGTAGCCATAAAAGAGCGAAAAGGGGCAACGAATTCAATAGGAATATTTATCTGCTTTCGTTTATGTGCTTGACAAATGCCGGAATCGAGTAGGAATGTGCTCTCAAGTGCAAAATGGTCAGACAATAGATCGTCTATTCTTCTGCAAGTAAAGTCTTTCCCATATTCTAAACCATGGTAAAATATGTAGTCTAGTCTACCACCTCTAAGGTGGGTACGCAAACGTGGTCCTAGTAAGGTAAAATTGTTATCACTAATAAACTCATAGAGCCGTCTGCCATTGTAATTACAGATGTTATCAGATGTTTCTGCAAATTCTTTGTGCCTTGCATTAAAATCTCCAGCGAATATAATGTTCTCATACATAAGGGGATGTGGTAATTTTGCTTCATTAAAGGCATCAGTTCCAATATATGTATTGCAAACATAAAAAGGATTGGTTTTGACATTTATTTTGAAAAGCATAAATGTGACATTCTTGTTATCCTCACCATCATTACTTGGATTAGTGCTGGTTTCGATTAACTGATGGGGAATGCAGTTACTAATATAAGTGGTGAGGCCTTGCTTACTATCAAGCGAATATTTGGAATAGCCTCTTATGTTGCACAACTGATGAGAGTGCAAACTTTCTTGCAGACATACAAATGTTGGTTTCTCTTTTTTAACATAGTGCAAAATATCCACAAATCTTTTCTTCAAAGAATGAATATTGAAAGTTAAGATTTTGTAATGCATGAAAAGATCAGAACGCATAATTAGGGCCTTGATAACAAGAATTACAGTAATAATCACAAAAGTAATGAGTACAGTAACAATCACCAGTGTCACAACAGCAGTTATGGTAACTGTTATGAGAATGATGATTCACACATACAAGCATACACATATATATGTGCACATACCTGCATATATATATATGCAGACACATGCACACACACACATGCACACATGAAAATACCTAATTATAGTAATAATCATGAAGTTAATGATTATAATAACAATCACTAGTGTCACAACAGTATTCACACCAACAGCTATAGGAATAGTGATAGACACACGTATATGCATATACATATACATATACACATACACCCACATACCTACATACATGAGAATCTCCTTATATATGCATGCACATGCACACACACACACATATCTATTTATGAAGAAAAGGTATGACATAGAGATAAGAGACAGGTTCATTGTAGTAAGAAGGGTGTGATTAATTAGAAGGAAAGAAAAAAAAAATTAAAGAATAGAAAGTTGGGAGAGTGATATCTGCATCTAATTATCTGCAGTGTTAAGGAATTTTACCTGTTCAAGTATGAGGGCTTTACCTTTGACTTTAGCAGCTCGTGTTATTCGGGTTCTTTGAGCTATTTCCTTGTCACTGCCATTATCATTTTTAGATGATATAGGACAAACCTTAAATGATTCATTTGTCATGTTTTCAAGCTGAATCATTAATGTAGCTACTTGCTCTTTTAAGTTTTTGGGCATCTTTTCATAGGAGTTATTTTTGCACTGTAGTTCTCGGTCGTTATCTCTGATAGTTTGTTCATTCACTGTTACAATTTGTTCATTCACTGCAGTAATTTGTTCCTTCACTGCTACAATTTGTACCTGAACTGCTTCATCTGTAGTTGTCAGTAATGATTCACCCTCGGCAGATCCTGTATCTTGGCTCTCCGAGGTGATACTATCTTCATTCTGCTGGGAACAGTTATGCTCCCACATATTTTCAGTGACTGTGCCACATCGTGAGCAAGTCCGGGATCGAGGAGTTGTTGTGATGGGCCTAGCAGTCTCTGCTGAACATTTTTGATAAGTGTGCCCCTTCTGGCAATAGAGGGAGCGCTGGATGTTGGTTGAAGATTTTTCTTGCACTTTGAGGATAGGGGGATCTTTAATCCCTGGAAGAAGGACAATTTCTTCTGGAGGATTGACTTCAATTGATTTCCACATCATCTTTAGAGTCGAAGATTCTTTTCCATCATACTTTAAGCGTTGTAGGCTTTCGATGTATTTTCCATCTTCATTTTCTAAGAGGGAGTGCAGTTGTTCTTTATTCCAATAAGTAGGAAACCCTTTAATGAAAAATGTTCTAAGAGGTGGCTTATCCTTTGACACGAATTGGAGCCCCCCATGCACACCCCTTTGCAATTCTTCAATAAGATGCTTGTTTTTCCTCATGACATATAGATGATTAAACCACCATTTGCTTTGGTTGGGAATGCTCAGCGAATGATGGTGAATGGGAAGGAATTTATTCCTCCATTGAAATTTTTCCGCGAGAGATATACCTTCTGGAAAGCTTAGAAGGTGAAAATCCTTCCTTGGGAACACAGACCTAGGTTTGATACCTCTGTCTTTGGCCAGTACCTTCGTTGAGGAACGTGTTCCCCTTTCAGGTGGGGGGGTAGCCATAAGGAGAGTATTTGGTGATGGGGGTGTAAGGAGGGGTGGTCAAATTCAGAGCTTGGTGTCGTTTTCAAGTATATGCCTCTCTTGCGCTGAGCCTATCAGACTGGTGTGTGTGTGTGTGTGTGTGTGTGTGTGTGTAAGTATTTTAACACACACAATGATGCACTGGTAGGGAGGTATGAGATTCCCTCTCGCACTCACTATGGGGTATGTTCTTTACCACAGCCGTAACGGTCAGAAATACAGTAAATTGAGTCGGAATTTTCTTTCTTTAAAGTATATTTTTCAAAAACGTTATTTTACTCGATATTTATTTATTTATTTTCTTTTTATTATTTATATATATATATATATATAGATTTATATATATATATATATATATATATATATATATATATATATATATATATATATATAAAACTATGTTTGTATACAATATAATTGTCACTCCCCCCTTCTTTCTGTCCTTTCCCCAACAAAAGGACGATGGGACGATGTTTTAGCGTGACCTAACACCAAGGGTGCCAGGGACGAACTGTATATATATATATATATATATATATATATATATATATATATATATATATATATATATATATATATATATATATATATATATATATATATATATATATATATATATATATATATATATATATATATATATATATATATATATATATATATATATATATATATATATATATTTATATATATATAATATATATATATATATATATATATATATATATATATATATATATATATATATATATATATATATATATATATATATATATATATATATATATATATATATATATATATATATATATATATATATATATATTTATATATATATATATATATATATATATATATATATATATATATATATATATATATATTCACACAAAGAATTGAAACCAATTCATATCATGTATGCACTCAACTTTCTCATCATTAAACAGAATCTGAATTTTAGATCAAAGCTTAGCACGAGGGTCTGCCCCTCTCTTTTTTCTCTCTTACTTTATTTAATTTTCGTGCTTTTCCCTCCAATTCCCTTATATCCTTAATCCCCTCCCTTTTTCCCCTCCTATCCTATCCCATCCTAAAAAAAAAAAAAATCACTCAAAACTAAATTAGGAATTGTGTACTTCCTAATTTTATTCCGTTATCTTTTTTTTTCTCTAATATGAACTCACATTTCTGTTAAATGTATTTAGCTAATTTTGAATGTTAAATGAGCTTTATATGTTTAAGAGAAGGTACTCTGTATATATATATATATATATATATATATATATATATATATATATATATATATATATATATATATATATATATATATATATATATATATTATATATATATATATATATATATATATATATATATATATATATATATATATATATATCTCCTTAGGCAAACAAAATTCACCTTCTTAAATAGTCGTGATACTCTTGTAACAGATACATCATTAATTTTAAAGTGGATTTATAATAAGATTTTAAGAACGAAAGCAGTGTTATATAAAGGCAATTTATAGCAATATTACAATTCCAAATAGAAAGACAATTTATAGCAATATTGTAATTCCAAATGGAAGAACTAGGTGTGGATCGTAGCAAGAGACTGGCACGATTGGCAAGCGAATGTCACCTCCCTCCTTTACGACTCTTAGCGCACTGAGCGAAGAATTTTGCTCACTGCTAGGGGAGAAGTCTCAATATTGAGGAAATCTAATGTAAAAGTTGCCAGACAGTGCTAGAAGCGCACCAAGTTGTGTATTCCAGATATTACAAATGTCTTTTGTTACTTTTATATAGGAATTGTTTATGATAATGGCTTACAATTTAAATGTGTATTTTTGGAAAACCTAATGTGTCCAGTGTGAGTGATGTAATATTTTCATATTTATTTCCTCAATACTTAGTGGTACGATGTTTTCAAAGTTACGATATTTATTTTGTAAATTTTCGTCCATTTCAAAATGGTGCGATTATTGTCATAGTTATTGGGTCTCCTTGAATAATTTCTTATTACGGCAGTCACGCCCATATAATTCTTCCCATTTATCTTGGCGAGTGGCCAACAGTCCATTTTGTTACTCTTGAAAGATCTATCTAGTAATTTTCAAAAAAATTTCAATCATACCCAGTGATCCCGTTATACAATTGAAAATCTTCACCAATCGCACTTTACTTCTTTGGCCGCTTTCACACCAAAGTGGCAGGTCGCACGTGGCATGCCACGTGCGACTTGCCACTTTGGTGTGAAAGCGGCCTTACGGGCTTCGTGGATTTTGGAGTAACTTGTGAACATATTTGACAAAGATATCTGTTTTGGATGAGAATGACAAATGATTGTGAAAATTATCATCATTATCATTCCTACTACTACTACCTTTATTATTATTATTATTATTATTATTATTATTATTATTATTATTATTATTATTATTATTATTATTATTATTATTATTATTATTATTATTATAGTGAAAGTAGACGAAAAACTGAAAACAGTATAATAATAATAATAATAATAATAATAATAATAATAATAATAATAATAATAATAATAATAATAATAATAATAATAATAATAATAATAATAATAATAATCTTAGTTATACAAGTAACTTATTTGCAATGTCACCTTATAAAATTAGTCATATGTTTATATATTTTATTATTTAGAGTGAATTAAGGCAGATGAACGTCCATAATATTCTGCGTTGTACAACCTGTTCTTGAACCCACGTGTGTTGCCCCTTGTCAGCTTAGCAGGATAAATGAGTGTACCAATGTGTGGAATCAGTAGTGGATCAACAGTCTTCAGAGAGAATAAATGTTAAAGTAACAGCATAGTTTTTTCTTGGGAGCTGCGACTTTTTTTTTTCCATCAAGCATCATCTTGGTAAGGATACTGATCCTCTTTGAACTCAACACATATCTTGGAGAACTCTTGGTTTCGCGATTGCCTTCTTAACTGGTTTTGTCGAAGAGAAGCTGTACATTGCGCTAAGAGAGCAATAAGTTAGATTCATTTTGGTCACTTTTGTCTCCAAAAGAATACATAGGATATGAATAAATAAACTCATAAAATAAGTACATATATAAAAAAAATTATTTTACCCAAACACATTACTATAATCTGTTATCGATCTGAATTCTGTGAATTGCAAGTGACTGGGGTATATTATCTATACTACTACTACTACTACTACTACTACTACTACTACTACTACTACTACTACTACTACTACTACTACTACTTTTTTTTTAATGACGGAACATCTTCTATCCCGAACAGGTTGCTGTCATGGTTATTTAGTTATTGTTTGAAGTTCTTAGAGTTTATAATTTTTCGTACACCAACTATTCATCAACACATTTTATTATAAAAGCTTTACATTCAACCTTATATTCTGATTCTAACCAATAAAACTACATCGTCAAAATCTAAATACTTGACCGTTCCAGTCTACTGTGAGATCACGTCCTACGGAGGCAAAGCATTGCATTCCTTAAAGAAAGATTCTACTACTACTGCTACTACCACTACCACTACTACTACTACTACTACTACTGCTGGTGCTGCTAATAATAATGATAATAACAATAATAATAATAATAATAATAATAATAATAATAATAATAATAATAATAATAATAATAATAATAATATAATAATAATAATAATAATAATAATAATAATAATAATATATAATAATAATTATTTCTTCCATTCAAGAAACCATGTTTTACAATTGACGGCCTCAATTGTAGCAAAAGTACGTAGGTAACAGTACTTCAACATATCCTCCTCACCTATGCCTTCTCTAACATTTTTTTCAAGCTATATATATATATATATATATATATATATATATATATATATATATATATATATATATATATATATATATATATATATATTTATATATATACCATACATACATACATACATACATACATACATACATACATACATACATACATACATACATACATACATACATACATACATACATACATACATACATACATACATACATACATACATACATACATACATACATACATACATACATACATATACAAAGATAGCTAGATAGATATAGAGACAAGCATATATATACAAATGATAATGTTACACTTTCAAACAAATAAATGAACCTATTTTTACTGATAGCAAATTTACGTGTCGAGTTGAATTCTGTGCAGTGCATATGAGGGCAATATGTTTTACAAATTGCCTCCATATTTTGACTGCATAATGAATGAGAGCGCATAAATTGACTCCATAATATTTTTTTTAACCTAAAAGCTATACGCGGTAGCCATGATTGCAGTTCATGTTAACAAAATATTTTTATGATTTTTTCCAGTGGAATATTATGCACACACACATGCACACATAGTGATATATATATATATATATATATATATATATATATATATATATATATATATATATATATATATATATATATATATATATATATATATATATATATATATATATATATATATATATATATATATATATATATATATATATATATATATATATATATATATATATGCAGGATAATTATATTATCTTTTTAACGTAAATTCCAATATACTTTATATATATATATATATATATATATATATATATAATATATATATATATATATATATATATATATATATATATATATATATATATATATATATCTGTGTGTGTACGTGCGTTCGTGCTTGCGTGCGTGCGCGCGCGCGCGCAAGATAATAATATTTTCTTTATTAACGTAAATTCCAATATTGGTGTGGACTGTTTGGGTGGCCATAAAGTGTAGGCTAAGAGAGAAGCTGAAAGCATGCGCTGTAATGCATCTCATTTTTCAGCATATGTTTACGCGGCGAATAGTAAAGAAACGTATGATAATAATAATGATGATAATAATAAATAATAATAATAATAATAATAATAATAATAATAATAATAATAATAATAATAATAATAATAATAATAATAATAATAATAATAATAATAATAATAATAATAATAATAATCCGCATCGTCATACTTATCATCATTATCATCATCGTCATCA
The DNA here is from genome assembly GCA_037179515.1 of Halocaridina rubra. NCBI lineage: Eukaryota > Metazoa > Arthropoda > Malacostraca > Decapoda > Atyidae > Halocaridina > Halocaridina rubra. The sequence goes on from JAXCGZ010005790.1 coordinate 88,414, forward strand.
TGATTATCGTCATTTTAACCCTACTTATCACTCCATGCATAATGTATAGGTAAGCAGCTTTCTTGAAATAGAAAAGACACGTTTTCATTTTACATTTTATTCATAAGTTTAACATTATGAAAAAATATACATCTTATTTAGGTATGTACACAATGTTGAAGTTATAGATATCGCACATATATATATCCATTAATACTGACTGGGTGTTTTTATATGTACATAGAGTTACAAAAAGTCGGTTGAGGACATGTACCGTGATGGGTATGTATTCTTTTGGTACTGTCCACGATAGCAATATCTGGCAAGAGAATGTAATGGTAAATATTGTAGTATATTATTGAGTGTATGATGGATAGGTGTAACGTCTTGTCATATTTTGTCAGCAAGTACATGCCTTTATAATAGCTATAAGTATTTTTATTATGGAAATGTGTGTGTATGTGTATATGTGTGTTAGCATATCGTCAAAGTCATCAGATTGTGTGTGTGCGCGCGTGTGCGTGTATGTGTGTTTTGGCTTCATTGCCAACAGATATTTTTCATGGAGAGGAAAAAAGAAAGAAACTGAGCAACAGGACTTCATCCTAAACTTCCCACATCTCATCATCTCTCGGTTGTTTTACAGTTTGAAAACAACATCAGGGAGGGGTCCAAATCCCCTACCATGGGCTCTTGCAACACACTGGGCATACGAGGGTAGCATTCTTGATCGTAAACTACTCTATTTAAGTATTATTATTGGACATCGTTTCTATGTCGCTGAAAAATTTTTCAAGTTTTGAAAAATACTCTTTATTCCATTAATAAAAATCATGCTGAAGGGATTCTTGGAAGTAGCTATGGCTAATTAGTATAGACTTATGTTTCGGTAATATTACAAACATTCCAAATTTTCACATTTCGTAAACTAGTGTCCGAAAAGTCTGGAACCAACAACGCGTAGTTCCTTAACATCCAAGGTGATAATGGCCCGATTTCTTAAACAGTGTAAACCTAGAATATCATATTGTTAGTTAGCTAGACACACACAAATGGATTTCATAAACGCATCTGATGCGGTTCTGTGTATGGCTAAGATCCCGAACGGGATCCTAGCCATACACAGAACAGCGTTAGATGCGTCTATGAAATCCATTTGTGTGTGTCTAGCTAAGTAACAATATAGTATCCTAGGTTTACACTGTTTAAGAAATCGGGCCAAGATTTATCTAGTTTTTCACTCTGTCCGTCGGTAGTTATAATTTCTCCCTCGTTCCTGACAATAAACACAGGGACCAAGTAGTGAATACCTCTGAAGAGAGGACATTACCAGTGCATTCACAAAAAAACACATAAAAGCTGATTACGGTATAACCCTTAGTTTCAAATACTGAAATGTTTCACTTAGTTGTATCTCGAGCAACTTTCGAATAACTGTCTACTTCTTAAATCATCAGGAAGAATTCAGAATATCAGGCAAAGATTTAGGTGAATATTTGTTTACTATTATTAATTGTTCTTTTTATTTCATTGTTATATTTCACTGTAAAATGATGGATATATATATATATATATATATATATATATATATATATATATATATATATATATATATATATATATATATATATATATATATATATATATATATATATATATATATATATATATATATATATATATATATATATATATATATATATATATATATATATATATATATATATATATATATATATATATATATATATATATATATATATATATATATATATATATATATATATATATATATATATATATATATATATATATATATATATATATATATATATATATATATATATATATATATATATATATATATATGTATATATATATATATATATATATATATATATATATATATATATATATATATATATATATATATATATATATATATATATATATATATATATATATATATATATATATATATATATATATATATATATATATATATATATATATATATATATATATATATATATATATATATATATATATATATATATATATATATATATATATATATATATATATATATATATATATATATATATATATATATATATATATATATATATATATATATATATATATATATATATATTTATATATATATATACATATATATATATATATATATATATATATATATATATATATATATATATATATATATATATATATAATATATATATATATATATATATATATATATATATATATATATATATATATATATATATATTGTGAAAATTACTTGTTATGGTATTCTTCTTCATTTTCGTCATTATGATTGTCTTTCGCATTTTTTGTTCAGGATCATTTCACTTAGTCTGTTTGCAGCCATTTCATTTTCTTCAACTATGTATGAACACCTTGAATAGATATCCATATCATACATATTAGGAATATTCTACTTCCTCGAACATCGTATACAAAATTTTCTAATATCATTGTTGATCTTTATAGAATGCCATCTATAGATGACATACTATTTTGGCAATATTCTCCAATAAAGTTATGTTACATTTGGTGCTCTTAACATATTGGAAGGTTTTAAAGTCATTGTTCTTTTCTAGATGAAATAATATCTATCAAGTTAACTGTCAATAAGGAAGCTCTTTTTTTCATTGGAAAGTAAGTACATGCTATACATCGGTTGTGGTATAATACGGAACAGATATATTTTCAACATTTAGAAATAATATATGATACACAGCTGTCGACCACAAAAACGGGTCCTTGTGAGTTAATAGTGTAGAAAACGATATTGGTACTGGAAATTATTGGTTCATCTTCAGTTATCTCAAAACGTACAATGGATTCACTTTTGATAAGGTTAAAGGAGGATGTCTTCAACTTCCATCAGTGACCACTGCCAGATCCATCAGAATCTGAGCTGAAATCACTTTATGTGAATCCATGTAACGATCTATAATAAATGTAGAACAATCACTAAAAGCCAAAATATTGCGTATTCCTTATAATTAGTCCATACTTGCGCTTTTGACCCCCCACTCCATGACCAAGGATCTCGGGAATGTCTTCGGTCCTCTGTGGCAGGCGTTGTATGCCCTAGAGGTCGACGTGAAGTTGGGGCAGGAATTGGAATTATCCCTGCTGCTGACTTAGGTGACTGTACTGGAACAGCATCATGAGCTGGAATTGAATTCTGAACTGGATATGTATTTGGAGCTGGATATGGATCATGCCCAGAGGCCGCTGCGTAATCGGGAGCATTGTCATGATGTCCATATGAATCGTAAGCTGGGATTGATTCTGAATCAGAATAAGAATCAGCCAAGGAATAATGATTAGGTGCAGAATACGTATTTGAGGCCCCATATGAAGTAGAACCAGAGTGGCCATTGGAACCAGAATATATATCAGGACTTGAATATGGATTTGATCCTGGATAAGTATGGGATGCATATGGATTATATGCTGCAGCAGGATCATGAACTGGAGCTGGGTTATGAGCTGAGTAAGAATCATAATCATCATCATTATTATCATGGGACACTGGATTATGGATGACCGTTCGATGACGGCTAAGATCAAGATCATGGTTCTGAACAGATACTGGAGCATGTGCTGGGTAAGAATCATAGTCTGGTAGTGGATCATGAATTGGGAACGGCTCATAAGCTGTCAGATGATCTTGGTTATCAGGATTTATATTGTGATTTGGCAAGTGGACAACCACTGGATCATGTAAAGAGGTTTCATCATGATTTCCTGATTCATGAACCGGACCAAATCCAGGTCCTGTTTCACTTGAAGCTGAATCAGATGATGATGAAGGAGGTCCAAAGGCACAGGCATCGTCTCGTGGTGGTTTTTCGCAGTGACTGTTATCATCTCCAATACAGGCAGCATATGCAATGGCATGGGGTATATAGGTTTGTTCTATAGTTCCAGAAAAGAGATAGGAGCCTGGACCTTGTGCATATACTGGAACATCTTCGCCTCCATGGGTTTCGTACCTGTTTTAGAAAAATATGAATGTGAGCAATGATTTCCTTCTGTTTGTAATAGAGTAAATGCTAGATGTCAAGAATTTTCATGAAGGCTAAGAATTGACTAATTTACAAAGTTTATGGTCTTTCTACAAATTACAGTGGTATGTGCGTGTCAATCTTTTTAATTTCTCGTTTTTTTAGTACTCACTTTCAGGTGTAAATTGTACATTATACTCACTTTCTTGGTACTGCTGCTTGTTGAACAAAGTTGATGTCTTGGGTGTTGAAGCCTGTCAGGTCTTGTCTCCCTGTAGGTGTAGAATGAGCATACCCAGGGCCGTTTCCATACAGTAGAGTTGTGTAAGGTTTATTGTCTATATCGCTCATCTCTATATCTAATCCTGTTGGTAAAAATGTTGACCCTCTTAAAAGAGCGATCCATATACTGGAAATATATTGAAATATAATCACTAAGTACTGTGTGTCAAGTTTTAAACTTTTCCTGTATGCTTAATTCGCCTGAGATATTCTTGAGAAAGCTGAATGTCCGTATCTGACTGTAATTTTAATTTAAACTTAGTAAGTACTATTCTTTAAGCTTTAGCTGGTTAAGATTAAAAACATTACTTTTGCTTAAAGTAACTGGAATGGTCTGCATTTGCTACAGAAATTCTTGTACAATGCATATTACTGATGTAAAAATGGAATTTCTGTTTCATGGTTTAGTGACGATACTACACAGATACTATTATATATATGAGCACAGAAGGGGGTGGAGCTCTTGCTATATATTACGTGTACCCCTCTAGTTTTGTATATTCCCATAGTATTTTGTGTCCCATAGGGTGAAGATCTTAGTAATTATGTGATGTTCTCCGTGGTATAGTTAAAGGGGATTCCCTGGGGGTAATGGTCTCACCAGTGAAGGAATTATTCCCTTATGATAATTTTTAAAATGATGGGGCACCCCCTAAGAGCATGGACCTCATCATTGAGAAGATATGACTGTGTGTCTCACCAGTAAATTGAGTATCCATTGAGGGCATAGGTCGTACCAAGGAAATAGTTTCTTGTGGCATATGTCTTATCACATGTGGTTTTTGTGACTGAGAGTAGGTCTCACAAGTGGGGTGATGTCTCAGGGGTTATCAGTATTATCAGGATGAGATGTGACCTGCGTGAGTATACATCTTCCAATTAGGGAGTGTCCCAGCAGATAGGTCATACCAGTGCAGGAATGCACCCCGTGGATATTCATTTTACCAGAGATAAGGGGGTTTCCCTGTAGAGTATTTGCATTACTAACGAGAGGTTGTCCCTTGGGGGGCATATTCTTTACGAGTGTTAGAATCTCGCATGGGAGCATAGGACATACAAGTCAAGGAGTCTCACCTGGGGGCTTATATTCAAGTGAAGGGATGTTCCTTGGTAGTATAGGTCTTACCAGTAAAGATGTGATCCCTTAGAGCATAGACCTTACCATTGTAAGGATATACCAAAGGGTGTTTTACAAATATGGATATTGTCCTCTTGCGTCTTAGGATTTGTCAGTGAAGGGTCAAAAACATAAAGACTTACCATTGAGAACAGATAAGAGGAACGTTTTACTGGCTATGGGAATGTCCCGTCGGGAATAGGCCTTACCAGAAGGAGTCTCGTTCTTAAAGGTCTAGGTCTTCTAGGTGAGAGGGTTCCTCATGGAGGCTTCAGTATTACCAGTAAGGGGATATCCCATGGGAACATCGGTCTTACCAATAAAGGGAATGTCCCTTTGGAGTGTGTCTTTTACTAATGATGGGATATCCCCTAGGCTTTTTTTTTTTTTAATCTGAGGGGATCTGAAACTTACCAGTGAGGGGATGTCCCCTCGGGGTATTGTCTCCACCGAAGGTAAATACGTGGGAGTGGTCAGCCGTGATAATAATGAGAGTATCTTTGATTCGCGTGAGATTGAGTGCGGCAATTACCGCCTCGTCGAGAGCGTCTACCTCTTCCAAGGCCCGACGCCCGTTGTTGTGATGATGGGCGTGGTCGATGCGCCCACCTGGGGTGGAGATAAAAATGGAGACACGTTGGAGATAGGTATATTAGAAGAGAAATGCATTTGAAAACTCTCTCTCTCTCTCTCTCTCTCTCTCTCTCTCTCTCTCTCTCTCTCTCTCTCTCTCTCTCTCTCTCTCTCTCTCTCTCTCTCTGTATAAATATATATATATATATATATATATATATATATATATATATATATATATATATATATATATATATATATATATATATATATATATATATATATATATATATATATATATATATATATATATATATATATATATATATATATATATATATATATATATATATATATATATATATATATATATATATATATATATATATATATATATATATATATATATATATATATATATATATATATATATATATATATATATATATATATATATATATATATATATATATATATATAAATATATATATATATATATATATATATATATATATATATATATATATATATATATATATACCCACACACACACACACACACACACACACACACACACACACACTCAATCCATAGTTTTAAGGACAGGTATGATAAGTATCACTAAGTATAAAATGGAACCGATCAGGAGACGGGAAGATACGAGCTTTGGGCTTTTTCCCGTAAACACAATTAGGTAATCACAATTAGGTAATCACACACACACACACACACACACACAAACTTAACAGCCATAAAACGGGTTAGGATGAACAACTTTAGATGGAGAAATGGAACTTACCATTTTTCCTCAGTTGTAGGCACACTGCTGCCTTCACTGGGATAAGACATCATATTGAAACGCACACACATGCACAAACTCCACACACACACACACACACACACACACACACACACACACACACACACACACACACACACACTAAAATATATATATATACAAACGCAAATGAATCCTTGTTGATCTTTCCCTGATCTGATGAAACATTTATTCCTAACTTGCAGCTTGTTGCTTATTGTTAACTCATTATTCAACATAGCTCGCAGGAACTTGGAGGCTGAATCGACTTCCATATATCTGGCAATCTGTCTATGTTTTTCTCTACTTATAAGTTTATTTTCGTGTCTGTTTCGATATGACTATTTGGATATAATGTGGTCTATTGGCCTTGTTCTCACAACTTTTTTGTCTGCCCTGCTAAGTATTTTGTATACCTGCCTATCTACCTATCTTCGTTTTTTATCTCTTACTTCTGCCACTCTACTCTTCTTTTATCTTAATTTCTTCTTATTTTGTCTATCCATCTATCTCTTCTTTTTTCTCTAGATTTCTTTTCATCATACTCACAGATGCGAATTTTTGGAATTGATAATTAATAACGCCACTTGTAATTGTGAAGTTAAAGCCGCTTTTGAGAATCGATCTCTGATATCAACAAGATATGATCAATTGCTATTATTTTTTTGATGTTCCAAGAGTAATTCCCGTTTGTAAAATGGATTTGTTTGTAATTAATCTGTCTTCATATATGCCCCTTGATTATCGCTCAAATAAGGGCTGAGGTTTTAATTAAAAACATCCATATGTGTTGTACGTACCTTTTGATCTATTTGTATTAGTGGGAAATGGCATTGACTGTAGGTATCCGTTTCCCTGTCATGTGTGTGTGTGCGTTCTTGTGTGTGTGACTTTACACACACTGCCTTATTTATATGAAGATAGCAGGATGGCCATAATTATGACAAAGTCCCCAAGGAACCTTCCTCATTTTCTGCTCATCTTTTCCCATTTTTCAGTTGTTTTGCGGCTCGAGAAGAACATTAGGAGAGATGGCTTACCCACTCCAGGCACCTTTTCTTTATTTTTTTATTTATTTATTTTTTTGTCTAGGATAAGAGGACTCTTAGAGTTATTTTTTTTCCTCTACCTCATGGATATATGAAATAAAATGGTACTAGAAAACTAGAAGAGGATAGATATTACCTTCAACCATGAGAAAGAAGCCACTTGGGTTCTTCTGTAAAATCTGTATTGCTTTAGTTGTCATCTCGGCCAAGGAAGGATCACCGTCAGGACCCTTATTGCGATCCACTTCGAAGTCAAGATGTGAATACCCAAAGAGACCTGTTGCGATAAAAGAAATAAAAATTAGATTGAGTTTATATGGAATTAAATCAATTGGTTTTATATTTAAAGGTTGAACTGGCTGGTTAATATATTCTCGAAAGCTTTGCCTGGTCTACGTAAGAAGCTATTATCTCTGTTATCAGTCTTTTTCTTTATCAGTTATAAAACTAGAAACTAGAATGCATTTCCAAGAAAGTTGTCGTGTCTCACTTAAGTTGGAAGAGAATTGAGAGATAATAAGACCCTCCGCTTATTAATAAACTTGATATGCAACTTTTTGCAACAATGTCAGTCATTCAAGCAACTTCTACGAGACAGCGTTCTGAATTTGGATTCAAACACGACAGAACTTTGAGAGTTGATATTGCTCACATTTGGAAATATAATGGAACTTTTAAAAATATCTCTTTTTTTCAGCTTTGCTGGGACAAATGTTTACAATTAATTTGACATTTTTACTATTTTTATGGACATTTGTATTATTGTAATCCACCGGCAACCAGTGTAAGATATAATTAATAATTTTTTCTCCACTCTCATTCCAAACAAGTATATCATACTTCCATATCACACCATCTACTGGCTTATTCCCTACTCTGGAATTCAAAATTCTCATCAACACCACATTCACATTCATTCTCAAATCATCCAAAATTCACCTCTCTCTTCTTCACTTCTTTCACTGACAGGGTCATATACGCTCACAAACGCCCAAACCTCGCATCCCAGTCTCATTTTGGCCACTATTGACCGAGATGATACTTCCTTTCATTCCACCACACACACCTATTCATCTCTTCACTTACCAAAAGAGCCACTCTCTCTTTTCCTCGCCCACTCTCAACTGCAGACGCCCTACCTACCAAAATCTCAAATGTCACCTCACCATTCCTTTTCATCTTAGTTTCACTCAGTGCAAACACATCCATCTTTCTCTCCAC
>JAXCGZ010005790.1:100000-115000 GCA_037179515.1 Halocaridina rubra
GAACTAAATTCAACCTTATGAACACAAAAGCATATTGTGTATCGTTTTAGACTCTTCATTAGCTATGGAACAAATCATAACTCAAAAAGTGGGACAGGTTTCATATGACAAGAGGATTATGATTTTGGTGTTCTGAAGCTGTGTGAAGCTCTCTCTCTCTCCTCTCTCTCTTCTCCTCTCTCTCTCTCTCTCTCTCTCTCTCTCTCTCTCTCTCTCCACTTACCGTATTTTTGCGCCCATTCAAGAACAGATGGCACTTCTGCCGAGTACGAAGACCTGCAGTCTTCAAATTTGCCTCTGTTGTCCAAACCAACAGTGTTGACATTGGCTTTGACGCCACACATGAGGGCAGTGGCGCAAGCTGAAGAGTCGCCAACTTGAGCATCTAGATTGTACGTCTGAAATGAGAAAGAAGTTAGAACTGATGATGTGTATAATACTCGTAGCTTAACATATTTTTGTCTTAAATAGTGCATTATTTTGCAATAATTTAGCATGTTATCAATGATTGTAAAAAAAATCTTTTTTTTTTCTCATTCCTCATAAACGCATATTTAGATGGGATGAGCATGCCGCCTGTGAACTTTCAACTAAAGGGGGGTTTACACGGTCAAACGGTTCGTTGAACGCGGTTCGACAGACAAGTGTTTGAAGTGATGTTCGAACGTGTGAACGGGGTATTTGGTTGTCGAACACGTTCCGTGTTCGACAACTAAATACCCCGTTCACACGTTCGAGCATCACTTCAAACACTTGTCTGTCGAACCGCGTTCGATGAACCGTTTGACCGCGTAAACCCCCCGTAATACATTACACACATTTTGAAAACAATCTAAAATTAATTTTGTTAGGAAAGTTGTAGTCGAGCGGTAACGCTCGCTACTTTGATTCGTCAGGTCATGGGTTCGCAGCCCTCCATGGGTTGAGATTAGAAAGAGCATTCACTCAGGGTAACAGTTTCACTTCGCAAGAAGGCAGCCATCGTAGAATAGGGAGTCCGTGACGCAGAACCGATCACAGTAGAGTAGCTCTAACTATTCCAGCTTCCGGCTGTGTTAATGAATAATGACCGTTTTATAAATTACTTGCCTCGTTTGAAGTAAATGTATCTATTGATCGGCACCCACCCACAATAAGTTAAGCACTTAGATTTAATTTGATTCTAATAGAATAAGTCCAAATGTGGTTGAATTAACGATTTGGACAACACAATAAGCCTTGTATCATATCATCAACTAAGTTGCACACTCCTACGGGTCCTCCACGACCCGTTCTATCTAGGGTGCAGAATCAACACCTACATAACTCGTTGTAAACCGAAATAAGGAAAGAAACGGAAACTTGAGTTAAAAACTATGATAAACTTGAAAGTTGATTGATTATCTTCAAGTAAGAGGTAGTTTGTATAGCTCCTCAAGAAACGAAGCTGTTAAGAATTTTAAGCACAGTTTGTGCTTAAAATTTGCCTCATGTGGTTGCCCTGTCATCTCGGTTAGCTCGGTGAATTCATTTAGATACGTAGGTATGTACATGAATATTGCCATCATGAGCTCTTTTAGGTATGTACTTGAATAGTGTCATCATAAGCTCGGGCTGCAGTAAGTTACAAAATAACTATTCCACTTTATTCTGGAATAAACCCATTGATATTACCCCCATCAACAGAATATTAAAACCAAAAATGTTTAATTAATCTGTATCGTAAAATTCGACTTTAATGAGGTGGAATGAAGGGACTGGGAATCCCATCATTCGTATTTTCCTCTTAGCTAAGAGTCAAACATTTTTTGCTTTGAATCGACTACCCCAATATAAGGGGATAATGGCCCTTGTATCTTTCACTACTTCCATTCCCACGTCTCTGTGGCGCCGCGATTCCTGACTACTCTCCTCCATAGTCCTCAGTTTTGCGTCCTTACATAGGCATACATTAATTAGTGTGTGTACTACGTATGTATGTACGTTTATGGTGGTGTATATCCTTGGAGTTAATTAACATATCTAGCTACCGTGAACGATAATTAAGATAATGATAACCATTTATAGCGAATAAGTGGAGACTTAAAACCTCATTAGTAACCGAGTTTTTTAGCATTCTAATAAGAGAACCTCGTGTTTAATTAATTACATCCATCCACATTACCTGAGGTGCACTTCTGTTGATGAGAATTAAAGCCCATTGTTAATATAGTTATGCTTTATGCAGTAATTGCAGTGAATTAAACATTTTTGTTTCTATTTTATTTGTTTTTAATATATACTCGAAAATTAATTAAAAACTAACTTGGTTAAGATTAACTCTTTTACTTCATATATCTAGGCACATAAAATTGCTTATGTACGAGTACCGAATGTGTGTTTTTATCCTTTCGGGAGGTCAGTATTATATATATATATATATATATATATATATATATATATATATATATATATATATATATATATATATGTATATATATATATATATATATATATATATATATATATATATATATATATATATATATATATATATATATATATATATATATATATATATATATATATATATATTTATATATATATATATATATATATATATATATATATATATATATATATATATATATATATATATATATATATATATATATATATATATACAATTATTTATTTCTTATATGTTTATTTATATATTTATTTTCTCTTTATACATTTTTATATGTTTTTGGTTATTTATATATATTTTTTTTATTCGTTTCCTTTTTACTTACCTAAATATTTATATATTTATCTGCCTTCAGCAGGTTTTACAATTTATTTTTCGCTAAGATATTAGCACATACTTTCTTAAGGTTGTAGCCTAGTGGAAAACGATTTACTACGCCTTTTTTTCCATTTAGTCGTAGTGGACACCTACAAGGGGTAAGGACACCATGAGATAGCAGTAATTCCCTTCATCATTTTGTTTTAGCTTGCCGCATAGGAAATCGTAAGAGATGTGAGATGGGATAGGAAACGATGAAGGCCTAATATTTACTTTTGTTACAAGATTTCGCCGCCTAAATGGGGAGACATAAAATATGCGTTGGTGCCAGTTAAGTTCCCTAAAGTTCCTTTCATGCCGCAAATCAGCTGAGAGGAGTGGTGTGGATTGCAGGGCAAGAGAAACCTTGGTGTATCAGCTCTTTATGCCACACTTATGGTCACCCGCCCAGTTTTAACGTTATATGACGTGCCTGTAATTAAAAAACCTCTTGCGCTGATCAACTGAGAGCAAAAGTGAAGACTAGGGTAGGAGAAGTCTTTTGTTAAAGTTGTGGCCTCCCTGCTACCTTTAACGTTATATTACGGTAATGTATGTCTAGATAAAAAAATTCTTCCCGCATATTAACTGAGAGTAGAAGTAAGGCTGCGCAAGAAAGGCTGAATCCTTCCTCTTATGGTTCTTTTGTTACAGCTATGGCCACCTTTGTATATTCAGCGGGATATGAAACCTTAAAAGTAATAATAGAATATAATGTTGGTTTATTCCCTGCTATTATGGTTCTTATAACACAGCTAAGGCCACCTGAGTATATTCAGCAGGATATTAAATCTTAAGAAAAAAATCAGTAAAATTATACAACACTATAAGCCTTTAAAAAAAAAATCCAAAGTAAACCTGTACACTACAGTTAATAACTTTAGTTATTCTTCATCGCTTTCCAGAATGTCTTTGCAAAAATATTGATAAAAGAAGCCAGGACGGATAGGATTTCATATATTTCTGGTGTCTACGTTGTTACAGTTATGGCCCCTTGCTATCTTCACCGGCATGTGACACATTGACTGTAAATACCCTTTGTCTTTCATGCCACAGATCAGACAATATCCCTTGATGTTTCAGATCTCTTGATACTAGCCAAACCTACTTGCTGCAACGTGAATAATTTCAAAGGGCGGTTTACACGGTCAAACGGTTCGTCGAACGCGGTTCGGCAGACAAGTGTTTGAAGTGATGTTCGAACGTGTGAACGGGGTATTTGGTTGGCGTACACGGTCGACAAGCTTGTTCGACGACCAAATACCCCGTTCACACTGTTCGAACATCACTTCAATCATTTGTCTGTCGAACCGCGTTTGACGAACCGTTTGGACCGTGTAAACCGCCCTTAAGAGAAAAATTTCATATTTGGTGCCTATTTTGGGATTGAGGTGAGGTTAGGTTAACTTTATCTTACCTAACTTGTGCCTCTATCCCACATTAAGCACTTGGCCTCTTGCCTTACTTCCAGACTGAACACCTGAATAATAGTATCAAGTGTATATTCTTGGATTGATCCAAGAAATATTTAGAAAAATATAAGAAACTGCATATGTAATGTTGGAACGGTTTCTTCCTCCTTCCTCCAAGAATATTTCTTTTCTTGCCGCAAATCAACCTAAAAAAGAACTAAGAATAGGCAAAATATTGATAAATTCCTGTTGCCTTGATTCCTTTCGTTACAATTGCTCCTAGCTTTACTGGTAGTAAAAAGTCACGCACACACACACACACACACACGCAGTATATATATATATATATATATATATATATATATATATATATATATATATATATATATATATATATATATATATATATATTTTTTTTTTTTTTTTTTTTTTTTTTTTTTTTTTTTTAATGATTGTGACACCAGGACAGGCAAAAAAAAAAAATTACCCACATCAGGCCTGGGCACGAAGAAAACATAAAGAAAAATAGAGATGGGGAATGTTGTGACTCGTCAGATATGAAGGGATAATAAGATATATGTAACGAATATCCAAGAATATTCGGTGTTGATGTAGGCATAGAAAGAGAACCGTAACTGAAGGAAGACTGAACATCAAACTGTCCAGAACAGACTTATCAAAGTCCACAAGACCCTTCAGCTGTAGTATCGCAACGGGCGATTAGTGCCATTGGCCAACCTACTACATCTAAGGTGAAAACACAAAAAAATCCAGTTAATTGATGTCACAATATTTTTGAATATATATATATATATATATATATATATATATATATATATATATATATATATATATATATATATATATATATATATATATATATATATATATATATATATATATATATATATATATATATATATATATATATATAAGACTGCTTAAAATTTGTGATGGGGTCAGTAAAGTTAGAGCCCTTTTTGGAATGCGTGCAAGTATGTGCGAAATACTTTCAATTTGCGTGCAAAAGTCTTAGAAAGGAAAGGATTGTGAGCGAGAGAGAACTTAGATGGTTATACCAAAAAGAAGGAATTGGGAATTTTCCCACCGGAGGCAGAACACGTCTTGGGTGCTGCTACGTGCATATTATAGCAAAATACCTCCTCCTCCTCCTCCTCCTCCTCCTCCTCCTCCTCCTCCTCCTCCTCCTCCTCCTCCTCCTCCTCCTCCTCCTCCTCCTCCTCCTCCTCCTCCTCCTCCTGGCTAAATGGACATGTGGACAAGCTGAATGGACGAGCAGTAACTGGAAGAATGAGCGAATATAAGATGGCCAATTTTTGGAGTAATAAATTATATATTGTATATATAGAATGAATGAATGAGCGACTGAATGAAAATTTAGTCTGTAGGATGAGTGAATGAATGAATGGTTGTACAAATTTGAATGACTGAATGAATGAGTGAATTAACATTCAGTTACATTCTTCTTCTCTGTTATTACTGTATGTTAATCTGGTTGTATACCTGTGTGGACGGCTGCATAGAAGAGACGAGATTGGAAGAGTGATTGAAAAAGATTATTAGATGATGGAATGAATGAATGAATGAATGAATGTACTTAGATGGAGTAAAATACCCCTCCTTTTTCATATTTATTTTATCTTCTTTCTTGATATATATATATATATATATATATATATATATATATATATATATATATATATATATATATATATATATATATATATATATATATATATATATATATATATATATATATATATATATATATTTATATATATATATATATATATATATATATATATATATATATATGTATATATATATGTATATATATATATATATATATATATATATATATATATATATATATATATATATATATATATATATATATATATATATATATATATATATATATATATATATATATATATATATATATATGTATATATATATATATATATATATATATATATATATATATATATATATATATATATACCTTGGCTGTTTCCTCCTTTAATTGGGGGGTAGCCGACATAAAAGAAAGAAAACAATAAAGGGATTACTTTGCTCTATGGGCAATGACGAGGGAGCCAGCGACCGTTCAGATGGCACTGCTAGAGTGCCACAGCCCATCCTCCTGGCTCTTCCACAACCTGTGTCGCTTCACAAGTGCCAACTCCTCCTACTGCCCCTACCACAGGGCTACCTCTGTAAGATGCAGCCCCGTGGTAACAGCAGATGCCCATCAGAGCTGCGTCACAATCGCTTGCCACTCATTCCTGTTCCTAGCACGCTCGCTTGCTTCCCTCACATCCATCCTCCTATCATTTAGGGCTCTCCTTACTCCATCCATCCATCCAAACCTAGGCCTCCCTCTAGCATTTCTCCCATCAACTCTCGCATTCATCACCTTTTTCAGCAGTCTTTCATCATCCATCTTTTCCTCATGGCCAAACCATCTCAGAACATTCATATCTACTCTGGATGCAATTTCTCTCCTCACACCCGTTCTTGCTCTCACCACTTCAATCCTAACCGTATCCAACCGAGATACACCAATCATACTCCTCAGGCATTTCATCTCAAACACATTTAGTTTCCGTCTCTCACTTGCTTTCATACCCCATAACCTAATCCATACATCACAGTTGGCACAACCACTTTCTCATACAAAACTTTCTTAACATTTATTTCCAACCCTCTATTTTTCATCACTCCTTTCAACGCACCCAACACTTTACATCCTTCATTCACACTGTGACACAAATCAGCTTCCACTCCACCATTTGCAGCTATAACCGAGCCTAAATACTTAAACTGATCAACTTCCTCAAGTGTCTCTCCATTCAACATAACATTCAATCCAGCACCATCCTCATTTCTTGTACACCTCATAACCTTACTCTTTCCCACATTCACTGGCAACTTCTTTCTCTCACACACCCTTCTAAATTCTGACACTGACACAGATTTTCCTCTGAATCTGCCACCACCACAATATCATCTGCAAACAGCAACTGATTCAGCTCCCACTCGTTATCATCCCCATCTTGCATTCTTAATCCTCGACCACGCACTCGCTCATTCACCTCTCTTACAACTCCATCAGTATACAAATTGAACAGCCATGGTGACATCACACATCCCTGTCTCAGTCCCACTCTCACCGGAAACCACTCACTCACTTCATTCCCTACCCTAACACAAGCTCTACTCCCTTCATACAAACTCTTCACTGCATGCAATAATTTACCATTAATTCCATATTATCTCAAAACATTCCACATTGCCTCTCTATCAACTCTATCATACGCTTTCTCCAGATCCAAAAATGCAAAATACACATCCTTACCCTTTGCTAAATATTTCTCACATAACTGCCTAACTATATAAATCTGATCTATACAACCTCTACCTCTCCTAAAACCACTCTGCACGTCCGCGATCACATTTTCTGTCTTATCCCTAATCCTATTAATCAGTATCCTACCATACACTTTTCATACCACACTCAACAAACTTATACGCCTAAAATTACTGCATTCATACATATCTCCCTTACCTTTGTATAGGGACACTATACAAGCAATCACCCATTCCACAGGCACCATTGACAACATAGAGCGTATATTAAACACTCTCACTAACCATTTCAATGCAGTCACACCCCCTTCTTTCAACATCTCCGCTCTCACACCATCCATTCCAGGTGCTTTACCTGCTTTTGCATCATACATTACCCTTTTCACCTCCTCTCTTGTAATCTCTCTCTCATTTTCATCTCCCATTACTGGCTCTTGAACACCCCCACCGCCACTATAGCTGCCTCTCTATCTTCCTCAACATTCAGCAAGCACTCAAAATATTCTGCCCATCTTTTCCTTGCATTGTTCCCTCTTAACATCTGTCCATTCACATCTTTCACTGTCTTTTCCATCCTCGATCCACCCTTCCTTACTCTCTTCACTTCTTTCCAAAATTTCTTTTTATTCTCCTCATATGACCTACTAAAATCCTGTCCCCACCTAACATTTGCCAACCTCTTCTCTTCCTCTACCTTCCGCTTGGTTTCCACATTTTTCTCCCTATATCTTTCATACTTCTCCCTACTTTTACACTGCAGCCATTCCTCAAAAGCCCTCTTTTTCTCTTACACCTTCATTTTCACCCCCTTCATTCCACCACTCGCTGCCCCTCCTCATGCCACCTCCAACAAACCTCTTTCCACACACATCACTTTCATGTCCCACAAAACCTTCTTTCTTCAACTCCCATTCCTCCTCTAACTCGCCAACTTCTCTTTCTTTCACCCTGTCATATGCCATTCTCAACCTGTCCTGATATTCCTGTCTCTTCTCTGGCTTTTTCAACTCTTCCACCTTCACTATTTCCCTTCTACATCCCCCCACTCTATTTCCCCACTCTTTTACTACTACCACTTTTGCTTCAACCAAAAAATGATCTGACGTCCCAGCAGCCACACCCCTAAATGCTTGCATATATTTCACTCTACCAATCATGCTCTTTGCTACCAACACATAATCCATCAATGCCCTTTCTTTCACTCTTCCATTTGCCACTCTCATCCATGTATACTTATTTATTAACTTCTTCTTGAAAAAAATATAACCTATCACCAACTCTTGCTCCACACACATATCTAAAAGTCTCTCGCCACTCTCATTCCCACCTGGTACCCCATACTTTCCTACAACACCTTCTACCTCTCCATCACCCACTCTGGCATTCAAGTCACCCAACACAACTACATAGTTCCTTCTACTCAGACCATCCACACACCTAGTTAACTCATTCCAGAATTCATCCCGGTCTTCCTCCCTTCTCTCACATCCTGGCCCATACGCACTAACAAAAGCCCAACATTCCCTTCCTGTCCTAGCCCTAACCCACATCAGCCTAGATGACGCTCCTTCCCATCCCACTACCTTATTTACCATCCATTCACTCAGTAATAATGCCACACCTTCTCTCGCTCTCCCCCTTTCAACCCCAGACACCTACCCATCACATTACCAAATGCCACTTCTCCTTTTCCTTTCATCTTCGTCTCACATAATGCCAATACATCCATCCTCCTCTTACCAAACACATATCAAATCTCACATCTTTTGCTCTCTATCGTACTACAACCACGCACATTTAGACACCCCAAAACTAGAGTTTGGGGAGAAGTTATTCTCCCCTCTACTCCCCTTCTTCTTTAACGTCTCGCAGGAGGTTAATACAAGGGGGGATTCCTAGTCCCCCCGCCCTGTCCACCTTTAGTCGCCTCTTACGACACGCATGGAATACGTTGGGGCTATTCTTTGATGACTAGAAATCTATTGAATGATGAATAAGATTGCCGTTTTAATAAAGGAATGAATGCATGAACATGCAGTAACGTTAATATCCCTAATATGTCTATTTGTCCGGCCGGATTCATTCTTGGATGGTTTGATGGCCAAGTAGCGTATGAATTCGTAAGTGTATGAAAATAATGTGTGAATGAAACATTGTATGAACGGACAGTAACAATCACTTGAAGGTCGTCATTGGCCAATGACCTTCATTATATCGGCCAAAATTTTCTAAGAGAATGATGCGGAAAACCTTCTTGATGAGTCAAAACATATGATCTCCAAATTTATTTATACTTGATAAAGAAATAGCGTAGACAAAGGCCCGATTTCTTAAACAGTGTAAACCTAGGATACCATATTGTTAGTTAGTTAGGCACACACAAATGGATTTCATAAACGCATCTGACGCGGTTCTGTGTATGGCTTGGATCCCGTACGGGATCCTAGCCATACACAGAACCGCATCAGATGCGTTTATGAAATCCATTTGTGTGTGTCTAACTAACTAACAATATGGTATCCTAGGTTAACACTGTTTGTTTTGAATCTCTGATGGAATATTATAAATGACAGGCGTAAAAGCAGTTTACATATGCATGAAACAGTATTTAGTCCTTGTCATTATCAGTATTTATTCCCTTCCATATTAAATTAGATCTTACCTCTGGAAGTTATGAAATATAATGTTGAGAGTTATTTACATATTGCGTGGAACTGCAGTCGTTCCTTGACATTAGGAATATATGTATTCTTTTCCACGTTAAATTTGATATTATGTCCGTTCGTGCTATTATAGATTCGGAATCATGTATATGCAAACACTACCGAACTGATTTCCATAAAGTTTTTGTTTAAGAAAAGGTGTACACATGATTTCTGTTTTTATAAATATCCCCAGTTTCCTCCCAGACTTTTTTTTGTCCTATAATATCCCTACCTAAACTGAATAGTTTTTGTGTAAGATGTGTCAAAAGATTGCAAGCCATTCTGTATATAATTTTCTGAGAATTATTTTTCCCTTAAAATTCCCCCCCCCAAAAAAAAAAAATTGTAAGTACTCTATATATATGGCGTTGTTATTTGGATGGAATATCCTCGTTGGGGGACATATTTTACCTTTAAACTTAATCAATTGGACATTGTTACTCACTTAAATAATGGGAGGTTCAAAATGTAAATAAATCCTACTTAGACAATAATTTCATAGTTATTATTGTTACTTAATTTGTATCCATTCCGTAATACTACTTTTAAGGCCCCTTTAACACCAAAGTGGCACGTCGCACGTGGCATGTCACGTGGCAC
The DNA here is from genome assembly GCA_037179515.1 of Halocaridina rubra. Lineage (NCBI taxonomy): Eukaryota > Metazoa > Arthropoda > Malacostraca > Decapoda > Atyidae > Halocaridina > Halocaridina rubra. The sequence goes on from JAXCGZ010005790.1 coordinate 110,896, forward strand.
GCCAGTTGAAAGCGAACGTCCGGAAATATATGAAACCTTTTACACAGAAATGGCCTGACACGTCTCATGTGCCACGTGAGACGTGCCACTTTGGTGTGAAAGCGGCCTAAGATAGATTAAGTCATAAAATTTCTTTCATAACATATGGGAGAAAAGCAATTCCTTCGTATATATTAATGATATTTAACTTAGATCCGTTTCGTTAAACTTTTCCTAAGGGGGATTTACACGGTCAGACGGTTCGTCGAACGCGGTTCGACAGACAAGTGTTTGAAGTGATGTTCGAACGTGTGAACGGGGTATTTTGTTTTTGAACACGTTCGACAACCAAATACCCCCTTTACACGTTCGAACATCACTTCAAACACTTGTCCGTCGAACCGCGTTCGACGAACCTTTTGACCATGTAAACCGCCCTTACAACAGACCATTATATCGTAAAATATCTTCCATACATTTTAGAGAGAAGCGAATCTTCCATTCAGCGAAGCAGAGATGTTGACGTAAAGACCAGAGAGACGAATCCTTTTGGCTCTAGGGAAGGTATTTTTACCTTAAAACTTTCCTACATCTCAAGCGCCTTACAAAATCCTTTTAGGAAATTGGATACTTAAACTTTTTGAATAACCAATTCCCGTAAAATTACTAACACGGAAATATATCCATATATTTTTTTTTTATCTAATGAAAATGATAAAAGACGTGTAGTGCTATATGGTTACATCACGTCTATATCAGCCTCTTATTCTTTGTTTTTGGTTCATTTTAAGTCTTATATTTTTTTATACAACCTTATCAGTAATATGTTTTTATGAGAATACATTTATTATACATATGTCATAAATATTTTAGCTGAAAGAAATGAAGGAAAGAGAGAATGGATACAGAGCTGGCAGTATTAAATGGAAATATTAATCTTTGTAACTGATTATATGAAAGGCTCTCTCTCTCTCTCTCTCTCTCTCTCTCTCTCTCTCTCTCTCTCTCTCTCTCTCTCTCTCTCTCTCTCTCTCTCTCTCTCTCTCTCTGACGCTGAGCCCTCCCTCCGATGCCTACGCAACATCATCTACTCAGCTGGGTTTGCCATGACGGTCCGGCACAGGGACACGGAGAGGGCCAACAGTGTGTCCATACAGCACCATGATCACTTTCTTCACAGTCGCTACAAGTATCGCAGACGCGGCTTAATGGTGCGGAAAAACAATGTAGCTCGGCCCAGAATAGGGTATCGGCCTTTATGGCAGGTCTCGCAGACTCTAGATATGCCACAGTACACCTCCTGTAAATTATGCGACCGTCCTAATGCTAACACTCTTGACCACTATTGTCTTCAGTGCCCCACAGTGAGAGATGTTTTACCACGAGGTCAGAACTTAATACAGATCTGCTCGTTTTTACTTAATGATGACAACCTTGATGTTATTATTGCTCGTTATCCTCACTTTGGTGGCCATTAATTTTATTGTATTATATATACCATTATATATTTTCCTTGTATGTTGCTGTATAATTCTGTTTGGTTTTTGTTTGTAATGTGTTTGTGTGTTCTGTGTTTCTCTGAGCTTTACTTTTGTATATAATGTACTTTGTTATTCTTGCTCGTTATCCCCACTTTGGTGGCCATGAATTATATTGTTACGTATATAATATCTTTGTATGTTACTGTATAATTCTGTTTTGTTGTGTTTGTAATGTGTTTGTGTGTTCTGTGCTTCTCTGAGCTTTACTTTTGTATATAATGTACTCTGTGCTGCCATACTGTGACTTGTGTGTTAGTATGCAGCAATTTTTATCAATGTGTACACCTCCCTGTAAACTATGTTCTATTCTTGGTTGTGTATCCATTTGAAGCATTATGTTGCCATTGATTTTGTATGTGTTCATGTAATGTCTGACTCCTTGGCGCAGTAAATTAATAAAATAAATAAATAATATCTCTCTCTCTCTCTCTCTCTCTCTCTCTCTCTCTCTCTCTCTCTCTCTCTCTCTCTCTCTCTCTCTCTCTCTCTCCTCTCTCTCTCTCTCTCTCTCTCTCTCTCTCTCTCTCTCTCTCTCTCTCTCTTGTATGATTATCATACCTTTTGGTATTTTTTCGCAAAATTAGATTTCCAATTGTTTGACTGCACTTTATAGTTGAAGAGAATTATAGATGTTACAATAATTCAGTGGAAGCTTCATTTCATGCAGTCCTAACTAAGTTTTTCTTCTTGATCTTATTCTTCTTTTCTTTCTTTTTTCTTTTTCTTAGCTGAAGAAGTACTAAATATTTATTTTTCTTCCAATGAGCACGCATTCCTAATGCATAGTCACCTAATATTTTGAGATGACAGGGGCTACCGTACAGAATGTATTCTAAAGGGCGGTTTACACTGTCAAACGGCTCGTCGAACGCGGTTCGACAGACAAGTGTTTGAAGTGTTGTTCGAACGTGTGAATGGGGTATTTGGTTGTAGAACACGTTTGTCGAACGTGTTCAACAACCAAATACCCGTTCACACGTTCGAACATCACTTCAAGCACTTGTCTGTCGAACCGCGTTCGACAGACAAGTGTTTGAAGTGATGTCCGAACGTGTGTACGGGGTATTTGGTTGTCGAACACGTTTGTCGAACGTGGTCGACAACCAAATACCCCGTTCACACGTTCGGACATCGCTTCAAACACTTGTCTGTCGAACCGCGTTCGACGAACCGTATGACCGTGTAAACCCCCCTTAGGCGTCATGAAAGCTTTTGCTTGAAAACGCTGAAGCTGTTACTTAGAGCACTAACAGTGGAGGAAACGACTGCCAGAATGTGCTCGTTTTCTACATATTATTGTTGACGACGAATGCTCTTTCATATATTCACTTTTTTATTTTTCTCTTTACTCTCTTACATTCTATTCGTTTTATTATTATTATTATTATTATTATTATTATTATTATTATTATTATTATTATTATTATTATTATTATTATTGTTATTATTATTATTATTATTATTATTATTATTATTATTATTATTATTATTATTATTATTATTGTTGTTATATTATTATTATTATTATTATTATTATTATTATTATTATTATTATTATTATTATTATTATTATTATTATTAATATCTTCTTTATTTTCGGCTTCTGTTTTTGTACTTTATTAATACTTATGTATTTACTGAGTCTTCTGTGTCAAGATGGGTCATAACACGAGTGGTCGATTAATGCTTTCCATTTCTTTCCGAGTGATTCTAGCGAAAAAGATATTTTCCTGACTCTCCCCAGACTAATTTTGAACCTATTGGATGTGATCAACTGACCGGCTTTCCTTTGCTTTGTCCTCTTTTTCTCCTCCTTGTCTGTCTTCCACTGTTTTCACTTCTTTTTCTTTTTCTTCAATGGATTCTGTCTCTTCACCTTATAATTTTGGATATCCTAATCCCTTTCTTCTTCTTCTTCTTCTTCTTCTTCTTCTTCTTCTTCTTCTTCTTCTTCTTCTTCTTCTTCTTCTTCTTTCTTCTTCTTCTTCTTCTTCTTCTTCTTCTTCTTCTTCTTCTAGCCTGCAGGCTAGTACAGTGGTAACGCGCTGGCTTCGCATTCACGAGGTCGAAAGATCGGTTCTCGTCCAAGACCGAGAGTTTAAGCTGTTTACTGGCAGGAACTGCTGTGGTTGGATACCACAGTGGGGGGTTGGGGCTTGCCCTGGCTGATGAATACCCATTGTATTGAAATGGAAATAAAGTTTGTTTTGTTTGTTTGTTTTGTTTCTTCTTCTTCAATGGGTTCTGTCTCTTCACTTTATAATTTTGAATAGCCTACCTTTCTTCTTCTTCTTCTTCTTCTTCTTCTTCTTCTTCTTCTTCTTCTTCTTCTTCTTCTTCTTCTTCTTTCTTTTCTTCTTTTTCTTATTTTCTGTCTTCTTTTTTCTTTTTCTTTTTTCTTTTTCTTTTTTTCTTTTTTCTTTTCCTTCTATTTTCTTTTTTTTTTCTTTTTCGTTTTCTTTTTTCTTTTTCTTCTTCTCTCTTTCTTTTTTATTTTTTATTTTTTTTTTGTTTTTTTTATTTTTCTTCTTTTTTTTCTTCCTTTTCTTTTTTCTTCATTTTTTTTCTTCATGTCCTTCTCTTCC
>JAXCGZ010005790.1:122500-127500 GCA_037179515.1 Halocaridina rubra
AAATAACTGGCTACTATTGGAACCAATTCGCCATGAGTTCAGGTACAAAACAGGCATGTATATATGCATGTCTTGATGCAAAGTAAATAAAGCAATATGATGGAGAGAAAAGACTGATATGAAGCAGCGCATGAAATAGGAAACTAACCTTATTTAATTGAAAAAAAGCTAGCAGAGAGTCCTTAAGTTTCAGTAAGAAAACTAAAAGAAAATTAATGAAATTACAGTGAGTGGAAAGCCAAAGTGTTGGAGAAATAAAAAGAAAATGGAAAATCAAAGGTCGTAGGCACTTTCAGGCAATTAGATAAAACTGGACATGAAAATATTGTAGATGTCTTTTTACTTGATACCAGCTGACACTGTTGACATTCTAATATTGGCATTGTATAAAGCGTGTGTGAGCATTGCATATTTGGTCACATGTTACGCTTCCAATATTGTCTCTGTAAATTAATCATAGGTGGCCTTTGGATATTTATTAAGCCGTGAACTCTCAAATATTGCCATTCGATGTTGGTCTTATATGACCTCTAACTAACTGGTCCACTGTTAAGCTTCTTATATTTTCATTGCAAATGACTTGTATTTGAACTTGGATACTGGATAATTACTAGTAGACTCTTAGCTTTCAGCAACTGTCGCAGAACATTTTAACTGTATGTGAGCTGTGAATTACATGAGCTGCATGTACTGTATTCAGAGGTTGTCATTATTATACGCTTTGATAGCCCTTGAGGTTTGGATTAATAAAAAGCTATCAACTTTCAAATGCTATTGGTACATATTGATAATTTTAGGACAGTGTATAACCCATGAACTGTCATATATGAAATATCCTCATTTAATTGAGATTATGTTTGACGTTGGATATTTGATTAGCTCTCTGGATAATTGAAACGCTGTCGGGTTTTTGGCATTCTACACAAGTACTGCTAATATTTGAAGATAACATTTTGACACACTGCTAGCGCTCAAATATTATCACTTTGTTGGGGTCGTGTATGATAAAGCATCTCCTGACCTTCTCAAACCGTGCCAATGGCCATTGACTGTATGTCAACTTTGGAAAATGAATCAATTCTCACCTCTTAAAAATTGTCACACCTGTGTGTCATGGTTGTGAATTGCTGACCAAAAATCATCCTTGATTTATAGTTATTACACATTGATCATGTGTGAGCCTCTCAGTGCAAAATGATGATATATGGGGAGCAGAGAGAGAGAGAGAGCGAGAGAGAGAGAGAGAGAGAGAGAGAGAGAGAGAGAGAGAGAGAGAGAGAGAGAGAGAGAGAGAGAGAGAGAGAGAGAGAGAGAGAGAGAGAGAGAGAGAGAGAGAGAGTCCAATCATCGGTAGTTGGTGGACTGACATTGATAAATGAAGGATGTAATTGCCTCTTTCTTCTTCTTCTTCTTCTTCTTCTTCTTCTTTTTATTATTATTATTATTATTATTATTATTATTATTATTATTATTATTATTATTATTATTATTATTATTATTATTATTATTATTATTATTATTATTATAATAATTATTATTATTATTATTATTATTATTATTATTATTATTATTATTATTAATATTATTATTATTATTATTATTATTATTATTATTATTATTATTATTATTATTATTATTATTATTATTATTATTATTATTATTATTGTTGTTGTTGTAGTAGTAGTAGTAGTAGTAGTAGTAGTAGTAGTAGTAGTAGTAGTAGTAGTAGTAGTAGTAGTAGTAGTAGTAGTAGTAGTAGTAGTAGTAGTAGTAGTAGTTTGTTGTCATATATCCAAGCCGTTTCTTTTAGAGTTGTATATTGGAGCAATGTATCATTTCCATTACTGTATACATGTTGAAATATTGTTTTTAGAGATGGCTCCTTCTTGCGTGACTGGCGGACGGGAAGCCACCAGCAGTGTTCTTTTGCATTAAAATGATTATTGAATATTTATTTGTGTCCACAATTGCACAGTTCCATAGAATGGATAATCATACAGTAAAACACAGTAAAAATTTACAATTGCTGGTCATAGAGAAGTACAAATCAGAGATAGGTATATCCGTAAAGAAAAAAAAAATTTGAAAAAGTACATATGTACAAAACATTATCTGTAATTAAGAAAGATTGTAATGAATATAGAACAGGTAACCATAAAACAGAGAAAAAGAATCACTATAAAAAGCCTATCCATTACCTAAAAAAGAAACCGAAAAATAGATCAATAGAAAGTCATAAAAAATTTACGAAGAAAAGAAAAGAAAAAAAAAAAGAATACTACTCTCCTTACCTTAGCCAGAGCAACAAAAGGGAATCGTTCAAAGGAAAGCCGAAAATCCTCGCCACTTTGCCCGAGCCTTTGCCCTTTTAGTATTCTTCCAGCAGTGACGGTGGAGATACCCATTCCGTCTCCCACAAAAAGAATGACGTTTTTGGCATATCCCGCTGATTGCCTTCGAGAGTTCATCAGTTCCTCCATTTGGTTTTTAGCTTGGGAATACCAGTATTCACGATCTGTAAAAGAAAATGGGGGTATATTTATTTTTTAATGCCTTCCTGAAGTTTTATGTTTTCTTTATATTATATTTTATAATTCTTTTTATGTAACTCACATTTTAATTTCTCTTATCTGTTGCAGTAAGAACAAGCATTGGAAAGTTCTTATTTAAGTAGTATTTAAGACAGACCTTATGTTCTGTTTTTTTTTTTTTGTACATGCACACGCCTAGCATAATCAACTGCAGCAAAATATATCCTGTTTCTACCCCTGAATACATTTCTATGTATTTTGTACATTTTTGTCTCACCAACTGTGTAAATTTCATATGTACAACATTGATCTTTGCAGAGTCGTATTTCTTACAGCTCTCATGATGTCTTCTGTATAAGCAGTCCTCATAGTTATCGCTTTAGTTAATATTGTCTTGAAACTGAGGTCTATAACTTCTGTCTCTTCTATTATATTTATATGATTGCTTACTATTTGGTTGGGGAGGAGCTTTCTTTTGAATCTCTGGGGAAGTTCTTTGAAACACTTGGTGTACATGAATTTCAGTTCTGTATTTTTCCACGTGGTCAAACCATCTGATCTCATCTTACTTATCATACCCTTTTCCTCAAAACCCTTTCTCAGATTCACCTCCACACATGGCACTCTATCCATTATACTTCTTATTAAAGTGAATATTAAATGTCCAGATTCCAGACTAAGACTACTGAGTTTACAGATCCTTTTGATAAAAGACCTCCGTTTGTCCTTTTGTATGTTAAGTTTATGTAATATTTATTTAGCTGATGATGTTTAAAGAATAATTTTGAGGTCTTGACGTAGTTTCAGTTAAACAGTGTAGCCCACCGTTGTGCTTCATATGATACAGTAATTGTAATTGCTTTAGAAAGGCGCACAGTTTCAGAGGAATATAGAGTTTATCTTTACATTTAACTGAAGGTACTGTGTGGAGATTTGTAGCTCGCGGATTGGTCGGTGCAGCGACTGCTTCCTCCCATATACCTCCAGACCCTGGGACTCTCTTCCTCCTTCTGTCTTTCCTAATTCTTATGACCTATCATCCTCCAAAAAGCGGATCTATCGTCATCTCAGGCCTCATCCTCTTTATCTCTAGGTTCTCTGTACTTTGACTATTTTTTCTGTATGTCGTTTTCCTTTGTGTAACATTACCTCATCTCTGCCTTGTCCTTAACCTTTTTTTTTTGCCTTCGTCTTAATGTTTTCTCGTGCCTGGCCTTTATTGATGAGGGCAGTTTTTGCCTGTCCCAGGTCACACACACACACACACACATCACGACACGGGACACACACGAGCACACGGCACATTCACACGTACACACACACACTAGGCAATCACAATCAGGCACACACACACACACACACACACACACACACACACACACACACACACACACACACACACACACACACACACACACACACACACACACACACATATATATATATATATATATATATATATATATATATATATATATATATATATATATATATATATATATATATATATATATACACAAACTATCAAAACTACACCAGATTACTGACTAGTTGTCAACACAAATACTACAAAATTGTTTGTGGTTCGCCCTCATCTTCTCGGCAACTGTAATGGATACATCGTTAGATGTGTAGAGCCCGTGGAAGAACAACATCCTCATGAGATTCAAGGTTTGAGAAGGATAAAATTGGCCATTAAAAAGCGTCCCACATCAGGGTAAAAAGAGATATAACTCCCAGGTCAGAAAGGTCTGATAAAATAATGTCAGGCATTCAGATTCTTGCCTTTCTTGCGTCTGTGAATTATCATCCTTCCGGTAAATGTGACCCTAAAAGTATGACTCTGGTAATTTCCCACCTTTGAACTGTACTTTTAATGCAATATTCATTTATTTTGATGTCATAAAACCGTCGTTATTGTTAAGTAAACTCAGTAGTCTTAGTCTGGAATCTGGACATTTAATATTCACTTTAAGAAGTATAATGAATAGAGTGCCATATGTGGAGGTGAATCTGAGAAAGGGTTTTGATATAGCGTATGATAAGTAAGATGAGATCAGATGGTTTGACCACGTGGAAAAAATTAATGACAAATAACTAACAAAGAGTGTACCGATAGGAGAAGGAAGTGGAGTATGGCTGATAGGAAGACCTAGAATGAAATGAATTGATGGGGGTGAAAAAAGCATTTGAGTGCATATGATATGTCAGTGGAGCAGGGAAGAGAGTACAAGAGATATAGATAGGTTTAGAGAGCTTGTGAATAGATGACGCTATGTGAGAGGATATTCCCGTACTGCTCAGTGCTGTAAATAGATACAGGTAGGTGCCTGGGTTGGGCTGCCCCGAGATGAATTGGTGGGTGTAAAGCAGCTTCTGCCTCCCGGCAGAAAATTAGTTGGATTGTGGATGACACAGTCATTCTGGTGTGGTTGGAAGAATTGTGGTGACCTCATATGTCCAAGGAGC
>JAXCGZ010005790.1:132500-134521 GCA_037179515.1 Halocaridina rubra
ATTGAGAGGTAGATAACCAGATAGATAATTAAATATAGCCAGATAGATTCTGAGAGACACTTCAATCTAGTAGAAGCTATCTATCTAGCTAGACACAGAGACAACACTTCTAGTAGACAGGAGGGGCAGAGGCATAAGCGAACACAACACACCAAAGTTGAGATTGTCTCACTTGAATGGTTTCGCCTCTGGTTTGAGTTTCTCAACTAGTAATTTACGGTTTGGTGGCTTATCTGCAATTCCATATTAAACTGAAAGGGAATATTTGGAAGGAAGAGCACACACATTTCTGTAATTTAGTACTCGGTGGAATAACATTTATACTATTTCACTGCTATAAGTTTGGTCATGTAATTTAGTTCCAATTTTATTAATACTTTTCTATACTATTTTTATTCTCTTTGTCTTTCTTAACTATATGATGTTTATTTGATATTCTTCAGGTTTATGTATTCTTCATATTCAAGACACTCTAAAAGGGAACAACACCATGGAAATACATTTGCATTATGAAAGAAAAAGATGATTTACATTGTAGAGAATATAACAGATTTTATACTACTACTACTACTACTACTACTACTACTACTACTACTACTACTACTACTACTACTACTACTACTGCCACCAATAATATAATAATAATAATAATAATAATAATAATAATAATAATAATAATAACAATAATAATAATAATAATAATAATGATAATAATAATAACAACAGCATTAATAGTAAATATATTATGACACTGTAGTTATTATAATTTTTCCCCGTTCCAAATTTTTCTTTTTAAATTCACTAAAGATAAGTTTCCCAAATTAACACCCAGCTGAAGTAAAAAAGAAACAAATTTTTTTTCTCTCTCTCTGTCAGCCAATATTTCGCCAAGCTCGACGCTTTCGCTTTATATATTTTTTAACTTTATGGAGGTTCCTTTACAAATGAGAACATGGTGAAATAATGCGTAGTAAATTCTCTCTCTCTCTCTCTCTCTCTCTCTCTCTCTCCTCTCTCTCTCCTCTCTCTCTCTCTCTCTCTCTCTCTCTCTCTCTCTCTCTCTCTCTCTCTCTCTCTCACGCCAGAAACTAATAATGTAAACTTAAAATTTCATGATTTTTTTTTTATTTTTTTCCTGATTTACCTTTTTTCCTTAAGTTTTTTTTTTCATTTTTAGTTTCCAAGTGATTATTATTATTATTATTATTATTATTATTATTATTATTATTATTATTATTATTATTATTATTATTATTATTATTATTATTATTATTATCATTATTATTATTTTTATTATTATTATTATTATTATTACTGCTTGTGATTTTTATATATTGGGGTGAGTATATATTGTAATATGTTTGCGTGTGTATGTGTGTGCAAAAAAAAAAAATCTTTGTTATGAAGTTTCACTTCCAGAGGGACCAAAATACCTTTTTTCCAAAAGATGTAATGATCTTTAAAATCATGTGACAGAAAAATGAAAGCTTCGAGTCATATATCAACGTATATATTATTTCATTCAGAGCCTTTCATTTAAAAAAAATATAAGGAGAGAGAGAGAGAGAGAGAGAGAGAGAGAGAGAGAGAGAGAGAGAGAGAGAGAGAGAGAGAGAGAGAGAGAGAGAGAGAGAGAGAGTGTGTGTGTTAGCAGCATTAAATCAGCCTCACAGTGTTTTTTTTTCCTCTCGCTTCAAACGCAATCTCTCTGACGTAAACAAAATAAAAACCATGAGGCATTTTTGTATCTTATGTTGTGAATAAGATTTACCTATTTAAATATCGCTCCATCTCATTTCGTATCGTTCAGCCTTTAGGCCAGAATTATGAAATGATCATATTAAGAGGAGACTCGAACTTTATAAAATCGAAATGCATAAAAAGATAATTATTTTGTCAGGAATTGCATTGTTGATTTTTTTGAAATATTTTCTTGTATATCCGTGACTGTTTACAAAATAAATATTTGTTTTAAATCACACTATAGGTATGTGTGAGTATTAAGAAAATATTTTTTGTTG
>JAXCGZ010005791.1:0-17500 GCA_037179515.1 Halocaridina rubra
ATGTCCAGAACCAGCCACGTGGATAGCGAACCAGATAGACTCTATGCCCGTTCCAAGTCCGAAAGAATGGCGAGGATTGATGATAAGAAAGAACTTTAAACCATATAAAGCTCGGAATATTGCGTTTAAAGAAGAAGTTTAGTTGGTTAGACGCTACTAAAGTCTACCTTACCCAAAAGTGTTTTACATAAACAACTGTTAATTTCTTAATTGCGATGTGTTTTGGGTTGTATAAGTACAAATTGAATTACTGCAAAACCCATTCTCTTATACACAGAAAATACTGTGATGTTATATTGGAAACCTTCTCATTGACCGCTGCTAGTTTTCGCGCTTGGATAGCAGTAGGAAGTACGGTTTTATAAGATCCATTACGTTACAGTACATGATAACAATGCATCCCTAAGACGAATTTCCTGTTATTGTTATATGACAGTACTTGATTGTACACATTTATCGTGATGACAAAGAACTATCGAATTTTCAATTAAAATAATTTGTTTTCATTTAATATTACCAATTTGTGTGTGTGGTCACCGTGGCTCAAGCGGTAGCGTCCGCGACTCTGAGGCGTCAGGTCGAGGGTTCGCGCCCCGTCACGGTCTGAGGTTAAGCAAGGGCATGCACTCAGGGTAAGGATTACATCTGCCAAAACAAGTTCTTCGCAAGAAGGCAACCGTCTTAGCCCTTGGTAGAAAAGGGAGTCCGTGACGTTAAACCTTAACATTCTAAATTTATTTGTAAGCGACTGAACAGAATAATTTCCAGGCCAAGGACATAGTTTACCGATGGATAGTTGAATTTCTATACACGTCTGTTAACTCAAGGTACTCTTCATATTCTAGGAAAGCTATATTTCTGTCCACTGTATGTATTACCCTCTTACTTATTAGTTCAATTACATGTCTACTCATAAGTGTACTCTTAGTTTTGTAAAAGAATAAACACTGGAAATGGAAATAAATGTTTGCTTGAATTGTTCCGAGGTTAACGCAAGCAGGATTTACCTCTTCTATAATCTAGGGCACCTTCGCCAAGCAGAAAGTTTGATCTAGCCTACTGCACATGTTACATTTTTCAACGTAACAGAATTGCAGAATATCTCTCTCTCTCTCTCTCTCTCTCTCCTCTCTCTCTCTCTCTCTCTCTCTCTCTCTGTATATATATATAATATATATATATATATATATATATATATATATATATATATATATATATACATATACATATATATATATATATATATATATATATATATATATATATATATATATATATATATATGTATATATATATATATATATATATATATATATATATATATATATATATATATATATATATATATATATATATATATATATATATATATATATATATATATATATATATAAATATATATAATTCTGTTTATTTGTAATTGTACAACTACACTTGATTCCTTAGTCCAACATATTGTAAATAATTTATATTTATGTATCATATAATCTCAAGTAACAATAACCTGTGTAAAAATGATGGTGATAATTATTATTATTATTATCATTATTATTATTGATAATAGCAGGTGCAGAACTTCTAGAGACAGAGAATGAGAGAGATCTAGTCGTAAACATATTGGCAGATTTGTGTACAGATAGCGGCTGCATTTGCTTTCTTAGCAAATGAAATGTTAACCTGCAAGTACTTGGACAAGGAAATGTTCAGAAATATATATGTAACCTATGTGAGGCCAAAGATTGAATATGCAGCCTCCTATTGAAATCCACACTTGAAAAAGCACATAGTTAAGCTGGAAAAATTCAGAGACATGCTACAAAGCTGGTGCCAGAAATACGCAATCTCAGCTATGAGGAGAAGCTGAAGGAATTAAACTTACCATCACTCGAAGCTTGAAGAATAAGGGGGATATGATGGCGATTTTTAAGGTCCTTTATGATATTTAACAGAGTGGATCAGGATCGATATTTTAATATGGCTGGCTCTAGAACTAGAGGTCATAGTTTGAAACTTCGTAGGAAAACTTCTTTGCAGGTTGTAAAGAAGTACTCTTTTAGTGTAAGAAAAGCTGAAGATTGGAATTCGCTAAGCGAGGCAGAAGTTAATGCTAACTGTATTCATAGTTTTAAGGACAGATATGATTAGTATCACAGAGTATAAATATGAAACTGACCAGGAGACGTGAAGTTGCGAGCATATTTCTCTTTCCCGTAAGCACAATTAGGTAATTACACTTACACACCTTTCTCTTTGTAGATAGTATACATGTATTTTATTTCATATGTAATTATGAATCAAAAACTGATGAAAAAAGCATGAATTCGATGGTACTTTCACGTACTATTAGACACCTCAAGACGAACGGCTACACAGTCGATTACGCCCATACTAAAGGAGCCAATTTACCTTCCAATCAGCCGTTCTTTTATCTCCAACAGCTGATTTGTAGGTGTTCCCAGTCTTTTGCGTGAAGACATCATTCTCTCTCTCTCTCTCTCTCTCTCTCTCTCTCTCTCTCTCTCTCTCTCTCTCTCTCTCTCTCTCTCTCTCTCTCTCTCTCTCTCTCTCTCTATCTCTCACACACACACGAGGAGGTAATTAATGCTAACTCAATCCATAGTTTTAAGGACAGGTATGATAAGTATCACAAAGTACAAAATGGAACCGATCAGGAGATGGGAAGATACAAGTTTTAGGCTCTTTTCCGTAAGCGCAATTAGGTAATCACACACACACACACACACACACACACACAAGAAGATGATTTACTTAGTGGTATTCATTCTACCTGATGAAGCATGGTAAGAATGTAACATTAGTGCATATGAACGCCCAGTCCCTTCTTGCTCATTTTGAGGAAATAATAATGCTAACAAAAGACCACAATATAGATATCCTATGTGTAAGTGAAATTTGGTTTTTTCCTACAACTGAAAATAAATATGTGAATATCCCAGAGTTTAAGATATTTCGTAATGACCATGGCCGAGGGGGTTGGGTCTGTATTTATGTTAGTAATTATTTCAGTGCATCAAAAATAACCACAGGTCTAGAAAAAACTGAAGAGCTCGAAGATATATGGATCACTGTGCAGTATCAGTAACTTCCATCTTTCATGATAAGGCTGACAATAATTTGAACGAATCTTCTGTGTATGTGTGTGTATGTATTTATATTTACCTAATTAACTCTTACAATATCTATCCCTGAAACTATGAATGAATTTAGCATTTACTGTTTCCTCAATTAGCAAATTCCAGTTGTCAATTATTCTTACACTAAGATAGTACTCTCTTTCATACTGTAAAATAATTTCCTTACGAAGCTTTGGTTCTAGAGCCACCCATATCAAAATATCTCTCCCTGTCCACTATCAAAACTATGTAGGAATATAAAACAAAAACATTACTGTATATCACCTTTTTCATCTGGCTTTGAATCCTTCACCCGTTCCTCATGCCTGAGATAACGCAAATCTGTCACCAGCTTCGTAGCAATTGGATTTATTTCACTTCATGTAAATCTTCCTGAACATTTCCTTGTTCATATGCCTGGAGACCACCCTTTTATTTGCTAAGAAAACATATGCTACCCTTACTTTATCATTTGTATGCATTTCCGGAGACAAATCTGGCAATACACCTACCCCTAGCTTTGTCTCATTCACAAATTCTTGAAGTTCCTCTGGTATTGAATACCCACACATGGGCTTCTAGCACTCATATCCATTCTCATTACTTTACATATAGTGTTGAATATCATTAGCCACTTGCCTGACCAATCATGCAGATTATTTAGATCTCTCTGAAGTCCTCTAGCTCTATTACTCTTATGTTTAAAATGCATTCACCACTTCTGACAGGTCATTTACTTATAAAAAGAACAGAAGTGATCCTAAAACTGATTCCTGTGGAACCCCACTGCTCACCTTTCACCAATTTGATACAGCATATCTTACTCCAACCCTATCCTCCCTTCCTCCTAAACTAAGTTTTTATCCACGCCCATGGCATTTCCGACAATCTTTGCAGCTTAATATTAAGTAGTCCATGTAGGACTGTACCACATTGATTTTTAATATGCAGTATACCCAGTCATCTATTTATTGTAAAATTAGGCTTGTAATCATAAAATTCTACAAAGTTTGTTAGTGTTGACCAGCCTTCTCTGAAGTCATGTCTCACTGATTAAAATGTGATGGGACTCGATGACTCCCATACTAAAGGAGCCAATTTACCTTCCAATCAGCCGTTCTTTTATCTCCAGTATATGATGGAATCTCTTCAGATTCCAATGACTTCTAAATGAAGTTCTATCTATTGAGTGTACCAAATACTAATGGGTACTGTTGTTGTCATATATGGTAAAATAAAAAAATAAAAAAAAAAAACCACACACACACGCACACACCATATCCTTCTTAGATCTTGTTTCCTCATTATTGTCATGAGTAAGTTAATGGCCATTAGGTCATAGTCACAAAGATACTGGCTACAACTAGACACCGCTCAACAACTGTTGTCTGATGAGACTTAATGGATATGAGGGTTATATCCTCTCCCCTCTTGAATGGGAACCGGTTTTAACCGCATTCAACACTACGCTCGTTTTCAAGTGTCAATTATTTTAAAAGGAAACAGGGAATATATAAGCTGATATATGGCAAAATATATAAATGTTGATTTCGGTTTTACGTCACGAACTCCCTTTTCTGCTAAGGGCTAGGACGGTTGCCTTCTTACGAAGGACTTGTTTTGGCAGATGTAATCGTTAGCCTGAGTGTATGCCCTTATTAATCTCAGTCCGTGACGGGGCGCGAACCCTCGACCTGTCGTCTCAGAGTCCCGGACGCTACCATTTTGCCACGGAGACTACATAAATATATATAAATGTGCTCTCTTATTTTAGCGGTATTTTAAAATAAAATACGATTCCAAATGCTACTATTCTGTATGTAATAGAAAGCTTTTCAGAATATATTTGAAATACAAAGATTAATCTGTTTCATAATGACGTAGAAATTAAAAAAAAAAAATTCATAAGATGCTCTATAATATTGACTCACTCATAATAATTGTTGCAATTTGGGAATCATCAGGCAAGAATGGGTAGAATTGACGTGTATTTTGAAAGATCTGTAATTATAAATAAATGTACGATGCAGAAAATATGATGCTTGAAGAGGTGTATGTATTTTGAAACTTACACACACACACACACACACACACACACACACACACACACACACACACACACACACACACACACACACACACACACACATATATATATATATATATATATATATATATATATATATATATATATATATATATATATATATATACTGCACAAATACACGTTAATATAATACTCTATATTTAGATAAGGGCTGAACTGAAAACGTGCGTGGTCTTTTAATTATGAGTTTTCTTACTGGTATATCCCATTCTTATATCTAAGAAATTATATATCGGTAAGGCTCTCCCTTGTGCGATATCTGGCTCTTGTTCTTCACTTTAAGAGTATATTATAAATCCCGGAGAGAATGAGATATTACACCTTGAACATTTTCATTTCCTTGCATCATGGAATACTTCGACGAGGCCCTTCCTTGTAAGATGGCTGTTTGATGATTGTTTATATACTTGTATTGCATTAAGGTTGCAATTATCGAGTATCTAGCGATAGAAGACACTATGCAGTCGATTGGTGTAAGGGCTACAGTACACACACGTGTGTGATTACCTAATTGTGTTTACGGGAAAGAGCCCAAAGCTCGTATCTTCCCGTCTCCTGATCGGTTCCATTTTAGACTTAGTGATACTTATCATACCTGTCCTTAAAACTATGGATTGAGATACCATTAACTACCTCCTCGCCTAGCCAATTCCAATTATCAACTACTCTTACACTGAAAAAGTATTTCCTTACATCCTGCAAAGAAGTTTTCTTACCAAGCTTCAAACTATGACCTCTAGTTCTAGAGCCAGCCATATCAAAATATCGATCCCTATCCACTCTATCATAACCATGAAGGAATTTAAAGACTGTCACCATATCCCCCCCTCACTCTTCTAGCTTCGAGTGATGGTAAGTCTAATTCCCTCAGCCTCTCATCATAACTGAGATTGCGTATTTCTGGCACCAGTTTCGTGGCATGTCTTTGAACTTTTTCAAGCTTAGCTATGTGCTTTTTCAAGTGCGGATTCCAAAAGGGGGCTGCATATTCAAGTTTTGGCCTTACATAGGTTACATAAATATTTCTGAACATTTCCTTGTCCATGTGCCTGAAGGCTACCCTTACATTTGATAAGAATGCATATGCTGCCCTTACTATGCCATTTATATGTATTTCTGGAGACAAATCTGCCAGTATGTTTACTCCTAGATCTCTCTCATTTTCTGTCTCTTGAAGTTGTACTCCAGCCACCGAGTAGTCAAGCTTGGGCCTTCTTGCACTTGTACCCATTCTCATTACCTTACATTTTGAAGTATTGAATTTCATTAGCCACTTTTCTGACCACTCATGCAGATTATTTAGATCCTCCTGAAGTTCTCTACCATTGTTCTCGTTTTTTACTTTCTTCACAATCTTTGCATCATCTGCAAACATATTCATGAATGAATTTACAGACTCTTGTAGGTCATTTACATATACAAGGAACAAAAGTGGCCCTAAAACTGAACCCTGTGGAACTCCACTACTAACTCTTCTCCATTCAGACACTGAGTGTCTTACTCTAACCCTCTGTTCCCTTCCTTCTAAGTAAGTTTTTATCCATTCCAAAACATTTCCACCTATTCTAGCCATTGATTGCAGCTTCCTAATAAGTCTCCCATGTGGAACAGTGTCAAACGCTTTCTGGAAGTCTAGGAATATGCAATCTGCCCAGCCCTCTCTTTCCTGTAAGATTTGGCTTACCTCATCATAAAATTCTAATAAGTTTGTTACTGTTGATCTACCTTCTCTGAAGCCATGTTGCCTCACTGACAAAAAGTTGAAGGATTCCAAGTGAAGAGAGATATGTTTCCTTAGTAGTTTCTCCATAACTTTGCAAACTATGCTGGTCAAGGAAACTGGTCTATAGTTCAGAGCCGTATCCCTCCTTCCCTTTTTGAAGATAGGTATCACATTTGCTTGTTTCCAGCATCTTGGAATCTCCCCCGACTCCAGTGACTCCTTAAATATGATACTTAGTGCCACTGATATTGTGTTTGCGCATTTTTTAAGCACATGAGGGGATATGTCATCAGGACCTGTAGCTTTATGAACATCTAAATCCATCAGCGTGTGTATGTATGTGTGTGTGTGTGTGTGTGATTACCTAATTGTGATTACCTAATTGTGTTTACGGGAAAGAGCCCAAAGCTCGTATCTTCCCGTCTCCTGATCGGTTCCATTTTTAGACTTAGTGATACTTATCATACCTGTCCTTAAAACTATGGATTGAGATAGCATTAACTACCTCCTTGCTTAGCGAATTCCAATTATCAACTACTCTTACACTGAAAAAGTATTTCCTTACATCCTGCAAACAAGTTTTCTTCCGAAGCTTCAAACTATGACCTCTAGTTCTAGAGCCAGCCATATCGAAATATCGATCCCTATCCACTCTATCATAACCATGAAGGAATTTAAAGACTGTCACCATATCCCCCCTTACTCTTCTAGCTTCGAGTGATGGCAAGTCTAATTCCCTCAGCCTCTCATCATAACCGAGATTGCGTATTTCTGGCACCAGTTTCGTGGCATGTCTTTGAACTTTTTCAAGCTTAGCTATGTGCTTTTTCAAGTGCGGATTCCAAAAGGGGGCTGCATATTCGAGTTTTGGCCTCACATAGGTTACATAAATATTTCTGAACATTTCCTTGTCCATGTGCCTGAAGGCTACCCTTACGTTTGATAAGAATGCATATGCTGCCCTTACTACGCCATTTATATGTATTTCTGGAGACAAATCTGCCAGTATGTTTACTCCTAGATCTCTCTCATTTTCTGTCTCTTGAAGTTGTACTCCAGCCACCGAGTAGTCAAGCTTGGGCCTTCTTGCACTTGTACCCATTCTCATTACCTTACATTTTGAGGTATTGAATTTCATTAGCCACTTTTCTGTGTGTGTGTGTGTGTGTGTGTGTGTGTGTGTGTGTGTGTGTGTGTGTGTGTGTGAGAGAGAGAGAGAGAGAGAGAGAGAGAGAGAGAGAGAGAGAGAGAGAGAGAGAGAGAGAGAGATTTCCTTTCTCTACGACAAGGTTCCGCATTCCTTTGCAAGGTCAAGATATATGGTGACATATCATGACACTGGATATTAGTCGACAGGACGTTCCTCTAATACTTTATCATACACTTACTAGAAAAGTAAACTAAATATTATAGACAATAACTAACTAAGCAGCTAGCTAAGTAAGTGGTTGACTAGAACTAAGTAGCTTGTTCAATTAAACTATTAATTTATTTTGATCTATAGTATTACATGGGGACGTGCACTCATGCACTCCCTTACATATATTAGCGTTAATACAGTGTTACTTCTATTAGTTGCACATAGTGTAACACTGCATAAATGAATTAACTTAAGAATAAAGAATATTCTGAAACAGTTAACATACTCTACCATCACAAGTGCTCTAATTTATTGTGTAAACTAATCTATAACCGTAAATACTATTGCATTGCAAGATATAATGCTATTGCCAACAGTACTACAAATAACAACAACAACAACAATAAAATGTTATTAATATCAATATTAATGATAATAGAAATCTAATATTTCTTACAGTCATGATAATAATGATGGTAATACTTAAAAGATATTGTAGCTTGCTTGTGTGTTCAGACTTTGAGATAATTGAAGAAAAATAACAAAACACTGTTATATATTTGTATTTACATTTTCAGCGTTGGATATATACTTTATATAGGATACAAATCACAGAAATATTTTATAGCGTTGGAGCTTATGAATGAATTGCCAGTTATAGGTCTATTTGAGTCTCATATTTACCTGTTATTTTCAACTGAGACAGAGTGGTTACAGATTGCGATGTTGACTCGTCAGCAGCTCTTTTCGCATGTTTGTCGGCATTTTGATAATTTCCCTTCTAAAGTGCATCCCTGGTAATGAATACTTACGCCTGTCAAGGACTATCTTAACGACCTTGCATAAGGAGCTTGTTAAAGATATTGACCGGAGTTTCTGCAGTTTGTTTTGGTATGAACATTATTACAATTTCCCTCCATTCTTCTGTATGTAACACCAAAGAGTAGGTTTATTAGATTAGAGCCAACCCAGATATTATTATTCAGGGGCCTGGTTATTTCATGCATTTTCGAAGACTCTTCATTCACGGTGGTATATTGCTTAAAGCAGAGGTCTGAGCCTACTAAACAAGGAATTCCTGCACCTGATTTTGAATCTTTTGAGTGTGTTATGTTCCGGTTTTACGTCACGGACTCCCTTTTCTACCAAGGGCTAGAATGTTTGCCTTCAAGCGAAGGACTTGTTTTGACAGATGTAATTCTTACCCTGAGTGCATGCCCTTGCTAACCTCAGACCGTGACGGGGCGCGAACCCTCGACCTGACGCCTCGGAATCGCGGACGCTACCGCTTGAGCCACGGTGACTACTAATCTTTTGAGTGTGTTATACTAAATTATCTCTCAGTGAGTGAATTGCTTTCCATACCTCCGTATCACTAGGTAGTCACCGTGGCTCAAGCGGTTGCGTCCGCGACTTTGAGGCGACAGATCGAAGGTTCTCGCCCCGTCACTGTCTGAGCTTAACAAGGGCATGCACTCAGGATAACGATTACATCTGCCAAAGCAAGTCCTTCGCAAGAAGGTAACCGTCCTAGCCCTTGGTAGAAAAGGGAGTCCGTGACGTCAAACCGGAACAAAAACAACAACTTCCGTATCACTAGAATTTCCATCGCTACTTTTCAGACACTTAAGGGGGGTTTACACGGTCAAACGGTTCGTCGAACGCGGTTCGACAGATTAATGTTTGAAGTGATGTTCGAACGTGTGAACGGGGTATTTGGTTGTAGAACGTGTTCGACAACCAAATACCCCATTCACACGTTCGAACATCAAACACTTGTCTGTCGAAACGCTTTCGACGAACCGTTTGACCGTGTAAACCCTCCTTTAAAGATACGCAG
The DNA here is from genome assembly GCA_037179515.1 of Halocaridina rubra. NCBI lineage: Eukaryota > Metazoa > Arthropoda > Malacostraca > Decapoda > Atyidae > Halocaridina > Halocaridina rubra. The sequence goes on from JAXCGZ010005791.1 coordinate 10,165, forward strand.
TGCGAAATCACTTTTAAATTCATTATATTCTCTAAGTTTTAATGGCATAATTGGTAAATTTAGCAAACTATTATAATTTCTGCAATGCATTATTGTTAGATCAATTTGAGCTTTAAAATTCACCAACTGATTAATTTGGGTCCAGTCATTCTTAGAACTACTTTGTTTATTAATATGGTTCTATGTATCGTAATATATATATATATATATATATATATATATATATATATATATATATATATATATATATATATATATATATATACATACATACATACATATATATATATATATATATATATATATATATATATATATATATATATATATATATATATATATATATATATATTCATATTATTATTTTCAAAAGACGTAGCCATGAATGTTCTGAATGGTGCTACAAACCCAGTGGGAATAATAATCTATATTTGGGTTTATGTCAAGGTTGATATGAAATTTTATGAGTCATATAATGCTTATTGCCTTTGCTCAATGATCAGATAAAGTATGGTTCAATCTAGTAAGACTGAATTCTCCAGAATTCATAAGTCAATGCAATATTTAATCTATTCCTCCATCCTGGACATGTGTAGCTACTCTTTCTATTAATACATATATATTATTATTCATAACAATAGAATGGAGTTTTCTTCCATGGCAATTTCCAGGTTCATATGGTGTCTGTGCATAAGCAGAATACCGTACATTAAAATCGATGTTGTCAGACAGATTCATCAAATTGGTCTTTTCTATATACACGTTGCATATATTAATAGGTTGGTCAGGGATGCTAATCTAAAAAATGTGTAAATATTACTTTTACTGCAACTGCCATAGTGGCACCAGTCCCCCGTTGCGATACTACAGTTGAAATGTCTTTTGGATTTAAATAGGATAGTCCAGGACAGTTCGATGTTAAGTCTTCTTTTACGGTTTTTTTTCTATGCCTACATCAACACCGAATATTCTTGGATATTCGTTACACATCTCTTATTATCTCTTCACATCTGACAAGTCACAGCACTCTTCATGTCTGTTTCTATTTACTTTATATTTTCTTCGTACCCCGTCCCATTGAGGGCTGCTATTATTATTATTATTATTATTATTATTATTATTATTATTATTATTATTATTATTATTATTATTATTATTATTATTATTATTATTATTATTATTAGTATTATTATTATTATTTTTGCCCGTTCTAGTGTTACACCCATTAATAAAAAATCAAGAGTAGCACTGGTTTCAATGAATGCACGAAAAACGTTATTTTTAATCAAATTACTAAACCTTGTCTTATGTCAGTGACATGTTTTTCTGTGACCCCTTATGTGATACGTATATTATGTGTGTAAAAGGATTTTTTTTAAAACAGTCAAGTATTTTAATGACTCGTTTTCCAAGGGACACGTATGTTTTAAAGGGGGGTTTACACGGTCAAACGGTTCGTCGAAGGCGGTTCGACAGACAAGTGTTTGAAGTGATGTTCGAACGTATGAACGGGGTATTTGGTTGTCGAACACGGAACGTGTTCGACAACCAAATACATCACTTCAAACACTTGTCTGTCGAACCGCGTTCGACGAACCGTTTGACCGTGTAAACCCCCCTTAAGTTGCAGCTTTCAATTCTAGGTCTTAACTCATCAGTACAATTCTTGATTTTCTGGCTGAACTAAGGATAGCTGACCAACTAGTTTACTCTTTAGATAACTAACATAAACTAAGTCACTAAATATTGATTGATTATTATATTAACTTTTTCAATATATATATATATATATATATATATATATATATATATATATATATATATATATATATATATATATAGATAGATAGATAGATAGATAGATAGATAGATAGATAGATAGATAGATAGATAGACAGATAGATAGATAGATAGAGAGATAGAATAAGAAAGAAACGGAAAAGTGATCCATAGCTTTTTATGAATACGTAAGTGGGTCAAGTGCGTTATTTTTTATCATGTTTTATTCAACCCTTGAGCTTCCTCTAGGAGGGCTGCTGATGTATTATATTTAGTCTGTATATGTTTATATGTATATAGATTTTCATGTATTAATATCTTTATTTATTAAAAATTATATATATATATATATATATATATATATATATATATATATATATATATATATATGTGTGTGTGTGTGTGTGTGTGTGTGTGTGTGTGTGTGTGTGTGTGTGTGTGTGTGTGTGTGTGTGTGTGTGTGTGTGTGTGTGTGTGTGTGTGTGTGTGTGTGTGTTTGTGTCTGTGTGTATTAATTATTTATATATTAATTTTCATTCTCTTTGTTTATATTTGTAATGTAATTGCAAGATGTTTTTAATGAAAGAAACATATATTACTAATCTCTCTCTCTCTCTCTCTCTCTCTCTCTCTCTCTCTCTCTCTCTCTCTCTCTCTCTATATATATATATATATATATATATATATATATATATATATATATATATATATATATATATATATATATATATATATATATATATATATATATATCTTGAACAATATTAATGCAGCTATATTTTTAGTCCTTAACGTAAATTATGTGTGACGAAAAGCGAATAAATCTATACATACGCCAGGAGTGGAGATATTATATCTTCCTACGCAAAACACAAATAAACAAACAGTCTTGTACGTTCAGATAACTGAAAGTATGCATTGAACTTCCTGTCTATTCAGATTTATTAAATTTCTTCTTCTTGCATAACAGGGCTTGTATGTTGAACACAAGATAACCAACAGTAATATCATGTCTAATTATATGTATGTATGTGTGTGTGTGTATGTTGTACAAACGTACAAATTGTAAATAATATTTTGTATCAAAATATGTAATTATTGTAAATAGGTAATCATTTAGTAATTATTAAGTTATTTTAAAGTTGTATTTAATGGGTCAATAATTACTCTTGGGTTGTTTGTAACTCCTCCCACTGAAATAGCTGTACATATAAATAACCCTGAATTTGATCATTAAATCAGTTCAATATTCTGCTTGTATTGGTGAACATCCTCTTTTATATATTAAGTAAAATAACTTTTGCTTTCCGTTTGAAGTAGTGAAGTAACTACAGTCGTTACAATGTATGTATGTATGTATAACTCTGCGAGGTTCTTATAGTATTGTTTGTCAACGGCTTCTTGTGAACTGGAAGGAGAGAAATGTAGTGGGCTCCATTATGCATGTCGGCTCAGGAGGCTTAGTGAGAGAAGGAATAGATATTTGGATGTGTGAGAGAACTTTATGTTCACAGTCAGACTTGGATGAAATAAATAGTGATTGATCTGGTTAACTTCACTGATATACATACATGCATACATATTTTTTTTTTTTTTTTTTTGAGTGTTACCCTGGGACAGGCAAAAAACTGCCCCAATCAATAAAAGCCCGGGCACGAGAAAACATTAAGACGAAGGAAAAGAAAAAGCTTATGGACAAGACGGAGATGAGGTAATGATACACAAAGGAAAAGAACAGACTGAAAATATAGTCGAAGTACTGAGGACCTAGAGATATGGAGGATTAGGCCCTGAGATGACATAGACCCGCTTTTAGAAGGAAGATAGGTCATAAAAATTTGGAAAGACAGAAGGAGGAAGACCTTTCCAGAGTCTGGAGGTAGAGGGGAAAAAGCAGTCGCTGCACCGACCAATCCGTGAACTACAAATCTCCACACAGAACCTGTGAGACAAGGCCACTTGGCGAGTGTTATGTGGCCTCGGCAGTGGGAGAGGGATGCAGCTCGCCAATTCATCAGAGCAGCGATGGAAGTAGCACTGATTCCTCCAAGACAAATTAGAGGCTATATGGATTCCTAATATGTTGATAGAATTAAGAGACTAAATTCGTTATTTTCGAAGACAACAAGGCTATCAGGAGGAGAAGATGATAAAGAGATATCCAGAAACTGTCTTGGAGGCATTAAATTTACCTAAGTTTTGGGTGCCCTACTCAGATATCCTCTGCAAATCAGAGTTGAGAGTAGAAGAAGGAGTGATACGAGACTGATTACAAGTAGCAGATAAAGATTGAGAAGAAAAGGCAGAGGAAATGTGAAGGGCAGAATTGTCAGCAAAGGCGCGAAGAAGAGAGGACGATGGGGATTGTAGAAGATCATTGATGCAGAGAAGAACAGAGTCGGTGAAAGAACAGAACCCTGTGGAACACCACTGGTAACAGGGAATGGGGTAGATGACGCACCATCAACAACTACAGATATAAAACGGTCAGAAGGAAAACTGAAAATCAGAAGGCAGAGAGAAGGAGTAAGGCCATTGGCAGGGAGTTTGGCCAACAGAGCCTTGTGCCATACTCTGTCAAAACACTTAGAGATATTAAGAGCAATGACAAAGGACTGCCCATACTTCCTCAGAGAAGATGACCATACATGATTAAAATAGAACAGGGGGTCACCAGTAGATCTTGCTTTGCAGAAGCTGTACTGGTGATCGGAGATAAGTGAGTTAGATTCTAGGCATTCCAAGAAGTGAGAATTGAGCAAAGCTTTGAAAACTTTAGCAACAGAAGAGGTTAGGGCAGTAGGTCGGTAGTTTGAAAGTATAGAACGGTCACCCTTCTTAGGTACAGGTTGAACTAGAACATTCTTCCAAGATGAAGGCTAGATAATGGTTATCAAAATGGAGCAAAAAAGACGGCAAACACAGGAGCCAGTTCATCTGCAAACTCCTTAAGGAACCTTGCAAAGATACCATTGGGTTCAGATGCCTTGTTAATTTTTAGCGAGCGAAGAACCTTATGATCTTTGCGTGAAGAAATGATAAGGGAGGGCATAGGGCTAAAGAGGGGTAAGGATTGTGGGACAGGTGCTCTGGAATCGTTTATGGAAGAGTTGACAAAAAAAATGAGAGCCAAAGAGAGTGGCTTTGTCAGTAGGAGAGCAAGCTATAGAACCATTGGAAGGAATGAGAGGAGGAAAGCTTGAGTTACAGAAGTTTTTGGAGAGGTTTTTGGCAAAGGACAAGAAATATTTGTCAGTGGGAGAGGAGTTAAGGTCATCAATTTTCCCTCTTATAATAATAATAATAATAATACACTTTATTTCCATTTAATACAATGGGTATTCGTCAGCCAGGGCAAGCCCCAACCCCCCACTGTGGTGTCCAACCACAGCAGTTCCTGCCAGTAAACAGCTTAAACTCTCGGTCTTGGACGGGAACCGATCTTTCGACCTCGTGGATGCGAAGCCAGCGCGTTACCACTGTACTAGCCAGCAGGCCTTAGACCTTAGACCATCGAATCTGAGCAGTACAGCTATTCCTATCTACAATAAAAGCAGAGCGAGTTAAATTAGTAGGTGAGGCTTGGTAAGACAGGTGTGCCCGATTCCTGGCCTGAATAGCCATGGAGCAGGCATGGTCAAACCAAGGATTAGGGGGAGAAAAAGTTTTTGTAGAGGAGGGGATGTACGCCTCCATTCCTGAGGTTATGATCTCGGCAACTTTTAGGGCTACCTGATCAGGGTTGCAGGACCGAAAGCAGTAGACATCCCATGGGAAGTCAAAGAGGAAGTTATGCAAATCTTAATGTTGGGTACGCTCAAAGTGCCAAAGGCGGCATTGAGTAGGAAGGATTGATGGAGGGGGAATGAAAATGGAAGAGATTGAGATCATAGAGTGATCAGATTTACCAAGAGGGGAAAGCACAGAATAAGAGTAGTTTAATGGGTTAGAAGTAAGAAATAGGTCAAGAATGTTGGCTGCATGTTCATGCCGATTGGGAACACTGGTAGGTTATTTGATAATTTGCTCCAAATCGTCAGTAATAGATAAAGCAAGGGCCTCACTTCCTCTCACATCAGTGTGAGAAGAATTAAGCCCCACACTGTGGTGTACATTGAAGTCTCCAATATAGAGAACTTTAGCATGTGGGTGTGATGATAGCAAGGACTCATGGCAAGAGGACAGATATTCAAAGAATGACACAAAGTTAGTATAGTTTGGAGAACAGTAGCAAAAGAAAATAAAAGGAATATAGTTGTTTAGCCAGAAAACATCAAAGTCTGGAGATTCAAAACCCATGAACCTTGCAATATGAGTGTTAGTGTTGCAATAAGCACAGACCCCACATTTGAAACGAAAACGAATATAGAGATTATAGTGAGAGATTTGAAATGGGTCAGTGGAAGCATGGCTAGTCAGCTGGGTTTCAGATAGGAGGAGGAGGTTAGGGAGGGAAGTACCCAAGTTCTGTTCCACAGACGAAAGATTAGTTCAGAGCACGAATGTTAGAATAGTGAAAGAAGCAGATCTATTAGGAGGTGCAAGGTTAAGGACAGAACCATTACTTGTCTACCCATAAGCCAGTAGTGGAGTCAACAAGATCCCCGGAGACTCTTCGCACCCCTCTGTCCCGGGTACTGGGGGCCATAAGCTGTGGACCTTCCATAAATATAGCAAATATGAGGAAAAAAAGAGGGCAAAAAGAAACGGTTATGGGGAGTGTTGTGACTTGTCAAATGTAATGGGATAGCAAGAGATGTGTAACGAATACGCCAGACTATTCGGTGTAGATGTAGGCATTAGGAAAGAACCGTCCTGAAGGAAGACTCATCCCGGAGCTGTCTGGACCAGTCCTAGTTGAAGCTGTAATACCTTCAGTCGTACAAAAGGACAAATATGATAAGTAGCATCAAGTATGAAAATGGAACCGACCAGGAGAGGGTGACTTACGAGCTTAGGACTCTTTCCCGTAAGCACAATTAGGTAATAAATAATTAGACATGCATGTATATATATGTAAAGTTGATTTTCATTCTCGCCTTTATTCCAGCCTCATCCCCTGAGCAGATATTGCTATTCAGTTGCTTGCAAGCATAGCAACCAGTAGAGAAAAGCAACCCCATCAGTTACCATCCCTTCAAAGACCCTCTCCCCCCACCTTCCCGCTGATTAGCAATAACCCCTTCTATGATTCCTCCATTCCCCCCCACCTCCCAATTTTCATTAACATTTCCGCCCTCTTTTATGCAACAACGGAGAGTGAAGGACCGCACCTGCGCTGCTCTCTCCCATGGTGACATACAGTATTACCAAGGTTATTATTATTATTATTATTATTAGTAGTAGTAGTAGTAGTAGTAGTAGTAGTAGTAGGAGTAGTAGTAGTAGTAGTAGTAGTAGTAGTAGTAGTAGTAATAATAATAATAATAATAATAATAATAATAATAATAATAATAATAATAATAATAATAATAATAATAATAATAATAATAATAATAATAATAATAATAATAATAATAATAATAAAATAGTATTACTAGTAGTAGTTGTCGTAGTA
>JAXCGZ010005791.1:32500-134109 GCA_037179515.1 Halocaridina rubra
GGGACAATAGATGGGTGGGTCCAGTGGTGAAAAAAGCGAAAATTCGTGTTTTAATGTGTTTGTTTATTTTTGTTTTATATTCAAGTATAACATTTTAGTTCCAAAATATATTTACCTACATTTGATTATATCCTTCTGAAATGTAAGAATATGTAGGGCGAGCCAGGAGACGGGGATTCCCGAACAATACTTATTTTCCTGTTGCAAGAGCTATATGTGATTGCATAACGTTAATTAGCGAAAGGATGTGTTGCCAAGAGATATAAAGTCTTATTTAATTACTCGTCCCCTGAGGGTGGGGATTAGAATACTTCCTCCGTGTTCCCCTGCGTATCCTAAGAGTCGACTGAATGAGTCGGGGCGAGGGGACTGGAAATCCCTTCCTCCGTATTTTCTTTCCCAAAGAGTCAAGAGTATTTTGCCTTGACTCAGCCAGCCCCTTAAAAGGGGAAAAATGGCTCATGTATATAGACAGTATAGATAACATTTTATGGGACTGGAACATATGGAGAACACTGGCCAGAAACATCGACCCCACATAATAATAGGAAAAGATGTAGACGATGAAGAACAAGATAAAATTTTAAGAGAGCTAATTTTGTGATTATACGGTACCTTATCTCCTTATACGTAATGCGAAGAGATAATAGAAGTTCATTGAGTATGTTTGTTTGTGTTTCAATCTATGTAATGTAGGTTACACAGTGTTATCAGTTTACCAATAGCTTTTATCATTAGATTTTTTGGTAAGTTTTTCCTTTTTTGTCTATTTATGATAATAATAATTTCAACAACAAAAACAACAGTAACAACAACTACAATAACAATAGGGATTGAGAAGAACCAATTTATAGAACAATTGCAAGACAATTACCCTCTATTTTTTTTTTCAAATAATCTACCTCCTGCTCTCACTTCTTCGCAGATCTCTTCTTTTTTTTTTCAGTAAAAGTGTTCTGCTTTTATTCATCAGCCTTTAATTTCCCTCTGACAATTCTGTGATGCATTTATGCATAATGTCCTCGTATGTATGTATGTATGCATGTATGTATGTATGTATGTACAATATGTATGTAATGTATGTATGTACGTACATTACATAACCTTCGTATAAAACACAATAATTTCAGCTAGGAATTCCCTTGAGAGAGCCTGGGGGTGATTATAAGGTAATTTCGACTCACCTGTAACTAATGCGCTGTCAGATAAGTAACGTTAATTTATCTCTGATGATTACGCCCTGAGCAGCGTAATGTTACGCTGAGCGCAGCTTTGTCCTATACTTTTATATAGATACTCCATTTCCTTCCATTTCGTCAAGTACTCCAGTGTAAAAATGGAAATGTGAGAGTAGTAAGTATATATATATATATATATATATATATATATATATATATATATATATATATATATATATATAGTCTCTCTCTCTCTCTCTCTCTCTAATCTGATAGATTATCTGTCGTACATATAAATGCACAATCCCTGTTATCCCATATACTAGAAATTGAACATAAGCTTGTACAAGAAAATATTGATGTTCTTTGCATTAGCGAATCATGGCTGTATCCGTCAATTAATAATGCATTTATTAATATTCCTTCATATAATATTTATCGCTATGACAGTGGTAGAGGTGGAGGTGTATGTTTATATGTTAAAAATTATTTGAAGGCCACTGAACTAAATCTTGAAACTGAGAAGCACGAAGGAGTGGAAGATAAATGGATCTCTGTCCAACATAAAAAGTTTCCTTCTATTATTTTTTTTTTTTTTTTTTTTATTTATTCAGATAACTGTACATGGGGACATGTGCACATGGGCACTCCCAGTCATATTGTAGTTGATAACATTACAATCTATGTGGTTATGTAAAAATAACATACTAATAGAATTTGCAATTAATTTAAAATATCATAATTAATAATAAATAATTAAATGCAATTAATTAAAATATCATGATTAATAATAAAATATAGTGTAATAATTGAAGAGTACTTGAAGAGTAATCATTGTGACAATATTTTCAATAGCCCTTGTTGAGTGCTATCATTTAAATTCCGTACTACTGCAGACAATTTGAAGCAGATATAGAATAACAATTTTCAGGTTAGAATAATAAGTAGGTACATACATATATATATACACACACATACATACACACACACATATACATATATATATATATATATATATACATATATATATATATATATATATATATATATATATACATATATACATATATACACATACATACATACATATATACATGCATGCATTAATTAGATGAGCAATAGAAACACCACTGGGGCTTCATAGCCATACATATCAAGGAGAGAGAGAGAGAGAGAGAGAGAGAGAGAGAGAGAGAGAGAGAGAGAGAGAGAGAGAGAGAGAGAGAGAGAGAGAGAGAGAGAGAGAGAGAGAGAGAGAGAGAGAGAGAGAGTTTGTGGTATTCATTTTCAGCAAAAGGAGTTATTCGTCCTTACTACAGATAAAGACACATCCATGCATACTCATACACATCATTGTCATCTGAGGGTAACACAGCAGAGGAAAGTGCATGTACTTAATTGCATATACGTACACATATAAACCTGAACATACATACATACATACACATAAACACAGTGCCATATAATGGAGGATAAATTTGGAAGGAAAAGAAAGAGAAAGACTGAAAGCCTCTCCCCCTCTCCACCCTTCAAATTATGTACGTGAGAGAGAATTACGTCAATTAATCCATTATCACTATTATCACAACCATTGCTACCACCATCATGATTATTATTATCATCATCATTATTATTATTATCATTATTATTATTATTATCATTATTATTATTACTATTATTATTATTATTATTATTATTATTATTATTATTATTATTATTATTATTATTATTATTATTATTATTACCATCATCATTACTACAGCTTTTGTATATAGATAGAGTTATGAATCAAAAGTAGTAATTATTGATACATATAGACATGCACATACATATACATATACACATATACATACATATATACATATAAATACATATACACATACATATACATATACACATACATGCACACATGTACACACATATACATACATATGAGCTCTTGAGGGAGGGGGTTAGAATACTTCCTCCATGTTCCCCTGCGTGTCGTAAGAGTAGACTAAGTGGGGCGGAGCGAAGGGAATGAAAGAACCCTTCTCTGTACTTTCTCTTCCCAGAAAGTCAGAGCATTATTCCTTTACTCAGCCACTCACCTTATAAGGGGAAAAGTGGCTTATGTATATAAAAAGGCTTATGAGAGAGAGAGAGAGAGAGAGAGAGAGAGAGAGAGAGAGAGAGAGAGAGAGAGAGAGAGAGAGAGAGAGAGAGAGAGAGAGAGAGGAAGGTATTCCCTCCACCCCTCCCTCCCTCTCTCTCTCTCTTTTTTTTTTTTTTTTTTTTTTTTTTTTTTTTTTCAAAGTTATAGAAATATCAGATAATATACAAGAAAGTAGACTAAGATGGTATGGTCATGTCGTTAGAAGGGATGAACAGTATGTTGGGAGGAGGGTGATGGAAATGGATATACAGGGTAGAAGGAGAGGGAGACCAAAGCGTAGGTGGATGGATTGCATCAATGATGATCTGAGGTCTAAAGGTTTGTTGGGTGATGAGGTATGGGACAGAAATAAATGGAGAAAACTGACCAGAAACATCGACCCCACATAAATGTGGGAAAAGATGTAGACGGAGAAGAGGGTAAAAGAATTACATTTTCAACGTTGGGTATACACTAAGTACAGGATATAAGTTCTCTGGGTTGCAAAAGTGCACACAAAGTTCAAAGTAGCTCAGACCAAGAGGTCTGAAGTCCTTAAGCCTTGTGCACTCTGCAATGTAGTGTACTAAATTGTTGCCCCCTTCACACTCACATAAATGGCATTTTGAGTGTTCTGGGTGCTTTCTACCAGTTTTCTCGCAATTCACCTCCCATATATTTCTATAACCAAGTCTTATACGGGCAGCAACTCTATCACAGTCACCTGTAAGCATTTTACCCATGCTGTATTTGTGTCTCAGCCTTCTGAAGTTTTCATAATGTTGGATCGAACAGCTGCTTACATGTTGTGTGAGTGTAGAAAGTTCTTGCTCTTCCATAATCTCATTGTACAACATTGTTTTAAACTGAGTCAGTGTGGTTATAGATTCAGACACTGAACTCTCAGTTGCCATTTTTGCCAGCCTGTCAGCCTTTTCATTACCTACTATCCCAACATGGGAGGGTACCCATGAAAACTTAACTTGGAGTTTAAGTTTTGCGCAATCAATAAGAGCCTCTTGAATTTCAGCCATGTGAGTTTTGTAGGAGCTTTTTAATGATCTCAGTGACAGAAGCGCACTCTGCGAGTCACAGAATATGATAGCATTTCTTCTAGCACTGAGAACATGTTCAATAGCAAGTTTTAGACCAACAATTTCACATTCGGTGATTGATGACCATTTTGGCATACTCAGTGCTTTGTCAAATATTTGCTGCCCTTCAAAATTTTCATAAACTACAATGCTGCACCCAGACCCTCCTGCACTGCTTGTGTGAGACCCATCAGTGTAAATGCAGAGTGTTTCATTGTTAGTTGGGAAACTAGTTTCAATAAAGGCTTCAATTTCATCTAACCATTGATGTTTTTTAATAATTGGAGCAACATTCGGACCAGATGATAATATTGGAAAGAGAATTTCTGGCCCAATCCTCTTGCAAGGATTTATTAATCGTTCAGGACCACTCTCAGTAAAGAGTGTTACATTATGTTTTTTTGTCTCATTGGTTATAAGCTTAAATACTTTGGGGTGAATTTGTCTTTCATACTGTATGTTACTTTTTATTAGTGATTTAATGATTGTTGGCGCTGACTGCGACCCTTGCAAATGACCAGCATTACATGGATGAGGCTGAGCTGATTTCGCTAGTTTAACTCCAAATATCACAGCTGACTGTTTGATATGTTCTATCAAAGGAGGAAGGTTTAATTCATGTTGCATATTTATAATTCTGGTGCTCATAGGGCAGCCAAGAATAATCCTCATAGCTTTGTTCTGAATTTTTTCTAGGGGTCTTAAGATAGAGGTAGTCATAGTACAGAGCTGCAGGGTGTGATAGTCGACTAATGACCTGACATATGCGAGATAGAAAGTTCGGCATATGTTAATTCCAACACCAGATACCCTATTGGCAAGAAGCTTTAACGGTCTGAGTCTCTGTTGCAGTCTTTCACACAAATCTTTGACATACTCTGTGGGAGGGGGAGAAGGAACTGGTATTCCCAAATATTTGTGATTTTCGCACACCTTAACAATTTGATTGCTTAATACAAGGTGAGGCTCTTGCGAGATGCTGGAAAAGTACTTTGTTTTTGGAGTTGAAATGACAAGACCAATGTCTTTTGATACTTGAGAAAAGTCATTAAGTATTATTTGCATATCATTGGCAGAAGGTGCCCTTATACATATGTCGTCTGCATAACATATGATGGTGCATTCATCATTTGGTAGTCTGAGAGACTTGAGAAGCTTATCCATTAAGATGTTAAAGAGAAGGGGAGACAGAACTCCTCCCTGAGGAGTTCCCAGTGTAAATTCCTTTTCGCTGGAAGTAAGATATCCTTTATAGTACACTTTAGAGGTTCGACTACTTAGGTAGCATCTAATTAGTTGCAGTAGTTTACCTTTGACCCCTAAAGTTGCTAAATGATCTAAAATAACGGTTCTATTTGCAATATCAAAGGCATTTTGCAAATCTAGAAAAACAGTGACTTCAGAGCAGTGCTCAACATTCATAAATTCTACAAAACAGTCTTTGGTACTTTTTCCTTTCATAAATCCATACAAATTATGTGATAATTTTCCCTCGAGTGTGAAATCAAGTCTGTTAAGAATGACTCTCTCAAAGACTTTGCAGAAGCAGGATGTCAGAGAGATAGGTCTTAATTTTGTACTTTCTTTTTTTGGAATTGGAATAATAATGCTTTTTTTCCATTGTTTTGGAAGTGTGCCCTCATTATAAATAGTGCTGAATAAAAACTGAATTGGATTAATACCATTACAAATATCATCATTAAGATCTCGGATTACTTGGTACGTAATGCCATCCTCACCCGGAGAGGTGCTCTTCCCATGGGAGAGAGCAAAGTCCAACTCATTTTTGGTTATGTAGTCAATGAATCTGTCCTCTTCCATTGTTCTTGCACAGGATAATTCTATGTTCATCATTCTTTCATAGTCAAGATTTCTTAATCGTTGTTGAATATCGCAAGGAAGGTTTTCAAAGGAAGATGTCTTAGAGTATTGTAAGAGAAGTTCTTCAGCAAGAGTTTGGGAATCATTTGTTTGTGACACACTGATGTTTTTGCCAACCAGGGCATTAATTGACTGCCAGATTTTAGAACTACTCGTATGAGCATTGATAGACTGTAGGAAGTTTTGAAAGTGCTTAGTTCGGACGTCACTTTTAAGCTCACGGTACTCTCGTAGAGTAAGTAGCAGATTTTCAAGAGTGGTTGCATTGTTGTCCCTTTTATACATATCAACTGCACTGTCTACCTGTTTTTTAAATGTGTTTAGCTTGTTATCTTCTGTCCAATTGTTTTTCTTCTTGATTGCCTTGTGTTTAGGCTTGTGTATGTAAGTTCTATGGAATAAATATATCCGTTCTATTAAGAGATCATAGATTTCTTGGCCTGTAATGGTCTGAATATCTATATTTTCAAATGTAGAAGCCATAAAAGAGCGAAAAGGGGCAACGAATTCAATAGGAATATTTATCTGCTTTCGTTTATGTGCTTGACAAATGCCGGAATCGAGTAGGAATGTGCTCTCAAGTGCAAAATGGTCAGACAATAGATCGTCTATTCTTCTGCAAGTAAAGTCTTTCCCATATTCTAAACCATGATAAAATATGTAGTCTAGTCTACCACCTCTAAGGTGGGTACGCAAACGTGGTCCTAGTAAGGTAAAATTGTTATCACTAATAAACTCATAGAGCCGTCTGCCATTGTAATTACAGATGTTATCAGATGTTTCTGCAAATTCTTTGTGCCTTGCATTAAAATCTCCAGCGAATATAATGTTCTCATACATAAGGGGATGTGGTAATTTTGCTTCATTAAAGGCATCAGTTCCAATATATGTATTACAAACATAAAAAGGATTGGTTTTGACATTTATTTTGAAAAGCATATATGTGACATTCTTGTTATCCTCACCATCATTACTTGGATTAGTGCTGGTTTCGATTAACTGATGGGGAATGCAGTTACTAATATAAGTGGTGAGGCCTTGCTTACTATCAAGCGAATATTTGGAATAGCCTCTTATGTTGCACAACTGATGAGAGTGCAAACTTTCTTGCAGACATACAAATGTTGGTTTCTCTTTTTTAACATAGTGCAAAATATCCACAAATCTTTTCTTCAAAGAATGAATATTGAAAGTTAAGATTTTGTAATGCATGAAAAGATCAGACTGCATAATTAGGGCCTTGATAACAAGAATTACAGTAATAATCACAAAAGTAATGAGTACAGTAACAATCACCAGTGTCACAACAGCAGTTATGGTAACTGTTATGAGAATGACGATTCACACATACAAGCATACACATATATATGTGCACATACCTGCATATATATATGCAGACACATGCACACACACATATGCACACATGACAATACCTAATTATAGCAACAATCATGAAGTTAATGATTATAATAACAATCACTAGTGTCACAACAGTATTCACACCAACAGCTATAGGAATAGTGATAGACACACGTATATGCATATACATATACATATACACATACACCCACATACCTACATACATGAGAATCTCCTTATATATGCATGCACATGCACACACACACACATATCTATTTATGAAGAAAAGGTATGACATAGAGATAAGAGACAGGTTCATTGTAGTAAGAAGGGTGTGATTAATTAGAAGGAAAGAAAAAAAAAATAAAGAATAGAAAGTTGGGAGAGTGATATCTGCATCTAACTATCTGCAGTGTTAAGGAATTTTACCTGTTCAAGTATGAGGGCTTTACCTTTGACTTTAGCTGCTCGTGTTATTCGGGTTCTTTGAGCTATTTTCTTGTCACTGCCATTATCATTTTGAGATGATATAGGACAAACCTTAAATGATTCATTTGTCATGTTTTCAAGCTGAATCATTAATGTAGCTACTTGCTCTTTTAAGTTTTTGAGCATCTTTTCATAGGAGTTATTTTTGCACTGTAGTTCTCGGTCGTTATCTCTGATAGTTTGTTCATTCACTGTTACAATTTGTTCATTCACTGCAGTGATTTGTTCCTTTACTGCTACAATTTGTACCTGAACTGCTTCATCTGTAGTTGTCAGTAATGATTCACCCTCGGCAGATCCTGTATCTTGGCTCTCCGAGGTGATACTATCTTCATTCTGCTGGGAACAGTTATGCTCCCACATATTTTCAGTGACTGTGCCACATCGTGAGCAAGTCCGGGACCGAGGAGTTGTTGTGATGGGCCCAGCAGTCTCTGCTGAACATTTTTGATAAGTGTGCCCCTTCTGGCAATAGAGGGAGCGCTGGATGTTGGTTGAAGATTTTTCTTGCACTTTGAGGATAGGGGGATCTTTAATCCCTGGAAGAAGGACAATTTCTTCTGGAGGATTGACTTCAATTGATTTCCACATCATCTTTAGAGTTGAAGATTCTTTTCCATCATACTTTAAGCGTTGTAGGCTTTCGATGTATTTTCCATCTTCATTTCCTAGGAGGGAGTGCAGTTGTTCTTTATTCCAATAAGTAGGAAACCCTTTAATGAAAAATGTTCTAAGAGGTGGCTTATCCTTTGACACGAATTGGAGCCCCCCATGCACACCCCTTTGCAATTCTTCAATAAGATGCTTGTTTTTCCTCATGACATATAAATGATTAAACCACCATTTGCTTTGGTTGGGAATGCTCAGCGAATGATGGTGAATGGGAAGGAATTTATTCCTCCATTGAAATTTTTCCGCGAGAGGTATACCTTCTGGAAAGCTTAGAAGGTGAAAATCCTTCCTTGGGAACACAGACCTAGGTTTGATACCTCTGTCTTTGGCCAGTACCTTCGTCGAGGAACGTGTTCCCCTTTCAGGTGGGGGGGTAGCCATAAGGAGAGTATTTGGTGATGGGGGTGTAAGGAGGGGTGGTCAAATTCAGAGCTTGGTGTCGTTTTCAAGTATATGCCTCTCTTGCGCTGAGCCTATCAGACTGGTGTGTGTGTGTGTGTGTGTGTAAGTATTTTAACACACACAATGATGCACTGATAGGCTGCGTGTACCGCCACCCCAAAGCCTCGGTAACCTCCTTTAGCTATATTTTGGACGTTTTTAAGGAGATAATTTTAAAAAACAAACCAGTTTTTATATATGGCGATTTTAATGATGATCAACTAAAAAGAGAAAATAAAATGAGTAGACTTATTAAGAATTTAAATCTAGAACAGATTATAAATAAACCAACTAGAATCACTCCCACTTCAGTTTCCCAAATCGATCTAGTAATAACAAACTCCAAACATATGATAACTAAGTGTGACGTAATGCCAAGCCCTATAGCAGACCACGAGGAAATTGTAACGTCCCTAAATATTCGCAAACCAAAGAGACAACCAATCTTTAAAACATTCAGATGCTTAAGAAATTATTCACAAGAATTACTTTGTAGTTTACTTATGAATGAAGTACATAAATTAAATGAAATTCTATATACCGATAATATAAATAAACAAGTAAGAATTTTAACCAGTGTCTTATCATCATGTATAGATCGATGTGCACCACTCGTGACAAGAGAAATATTTCGTCCCCCCGCTCCTTGGATAACAGATGACATAAAAAACATTATGAAAGAAAGAGACAAACTACAAAATGAAGTAAAACTACAAAGAGATAATATCCCTTTAAGAGAAAAGTTTACAGAGCATAAGAAACAAGTAAAATCATTATTAAGTAACAGTAAGAAACAGTATTACAAAAATGAATTTCAAAACGCTAAAGGCAATATCTCTGATACATGGAAAATTGCTAAAACCATGCTTTCCAATAACTGTAATAAAAGTAGTAACATATCAATTATACCCGATGAGGTAGATGTAAGTGCTAAAGCAGAAGAGTTCAATAATTTTTTCGCTGAAGTGGGGAAAAAAACCTTTGAAAAAACAAAAAAAGAAATAATAAATGAAATCAATAATAGTAATGGTGGTAATAATAATGATGATGGTAGTAGTAATAATAATAGAAATGTTGATAATGGTGTAAATAATAATGATGGTGGTAGTAATGGTAATGATAATAGTGATGATGGTAGCAATAATAATAATAATGTAAATTTGGAAGAACATAGTGCATTCAATAGAAGTACTGATGTCTTTAACCCTACTACAGTAGATTGTAATACAGTAATCTTAGTAATAAAAAATCTGAAAGACTCTAATGCATATGGATCAGATGGAATTTGTTTTCGTTTTATTAGAGATTCATTATTTGTAATAGCTTATTATCTGACGGTAATAATCAATACTTCCATAGTTACCAATATCTACCCAGATTTATGGAAAAATCCCCATGTAATTCCTGGTTTTAAAAATGGAAATCCTGACGACGTCTCTAACTATAGACCAATCTCTTTACTACCAATTTTATCAAAGATACTTGAAAAGATTGTTGCAAATCAGTTAAGTGAGTTTCTTGAAAAAAATAAACTTATTGCAAAAAGTCAACACAGTTTCAGGCCAAAATTATCAACTGAAACTGCCTTATTGAAAATATCAGATGAAATATACAAAAATATAGATAATAAGAAAATATCATTGCTACTACTACTCGATCTTTCTAAAGCTTTTGATAGTGTAAACCATAGTATATTATTAGAAAAATGCAAAAAAATGAACATTGACCCAAGCTGGTTCGAGAACTATTTAAAAAAACCGCTACCAGTCAGTCAGAATAAAAGATACAGTTTCAAGTTCCAAGAAGGTATTGTTTGGGGTCCCTCAGGGATCGATCCTAGGACCTATACTTTTTCTAATATATGTAAACGATCTAGTAAAATATTTACCTAACTGTTATGTCATTCAATATGCTGACGATACTCAAATCTTAATTGAAGGAGAAATTAATGATTTAGAAAATATTATTCGTAGAGCAGAAGAAATTTTGTATATGGCTAAACGTTACTTTCTAAAAAATGGTCTGTTACTTAATGAAACTAAAACCCAATCTATTCTTATCGGATCCAGACAATTATTATCAGAAGTTGATGACAATCTTCATATAAATTTTAACGGTAATATCATTAAGCCAATGAACTCGGTAAAGAACCTAGGTGTCTATTTTGACCGTTACATGAATTTTGAAATGCATATAGATGAAATTTATAAAAAAGTAATGGGTACTCTAATATATCTAAATAGGGTAAAAGACTCATTTGAAACATCAACTCGTATAATAATTGTCCAGTCCTTAGCTATGAGTTTAATTAATTACTGTCTCAAAGTTTGGGGATGTACAAATAAGACTCAATTACAAAGAATACAAAAGTTACAAAACTTTGCAGCACGAGTGGCTGTTGGCAATGTAAGAAAATACGAGCACATCTCTCCTGTTTTAAAAGATCTAGAATGGATAAAGATTAGAGATAAATATGTTTTTGATATATGTACCTTTGTTTTTAATATACTAAGAAACAATATTCCTGATTGCTTGTATAATTTTTCTACAGTAAGCTCAGTTACCGGGTTAACTACCCGTCAAGGGGAAGATTTATTAGTACGAAGGTCTAAAACTGATATTGGCTCAAGAGATATAAACATTCGTGGACCTCATTTATATAATCAGCTTCCCAGAGAACTAAAAAATGCTGGTTCAGTGTATACTTTTAAATATAATCTTAAGAAGTTACTCTTAAAGGAAGATTTTACTTGTAAATTTTAATTGTACACCCATATTTGAATACCCAATGTATGTTGGAAATAAAGTATTATTATTATTATTATTATTATTATTACTCTCTCTCTCTCTCTCTCTCTCTCTCTCACACACAGACACACACACACAGATTTGTCTCCAGAAATACATATAAATGGCATAGTAAGGGCAGCATATGCATTCTTATCAAATGTAAGGGTAGCCTTCAGGCACATGGACAAGGAAATGTTCAGAAATATTTATGTAACCTATGTGAGGCCAAAACTCGAATATGCAGCCCCCTTTTGGAATCCGCAATTGAAAAAGCACATAGCTAAGCTTGAAAAAGTTCAAAGACATGCCACGAAACTAGTGCCAGAAATACGCAATCTCAGTTATGATGAGAGGCTGAGGGAATTAGACTTACCATCACTCGAAGCTAGAAGAGTGAGGGGGGGATATGGTGACAGTCTTTAAATTCCTTCATGGTTATGATAGAGTGGATAGGGATCGATATTTTGATATGGCTGGCTCTAGAACTAGAGGTCATAGTTTGAAGCTTCGTAAGAAAACTTCTTTGCAGGATGTAAGAAAATACTTTTTCAGTGTAAGAGTAGTTGATAATTGGAATTGGCTAAGCGAGGAGGTAGTTAATGCTATCTCAATCCATAGTTTTAAGGACAGGTATGATAAGTATGACTAAGTCTAAAATGGAACCGATCAGGAGACGGGAAGATACGAGCTTTGGGCTCTTTCCCGTAAACACAATTAGGTAATCACACACACCCTGCGGGAATAAGGGGTTGGGGGAAGATTAATGTTTTCAACAACAGTCCCTATTCGAAATCCTTTGTTGATATATATATATATATATATATATATATATATATATATATATATATATATATATATATATATATATATATATATATTATATATATATATATATATATATATATATATATATATATATATATATATATATATATATATATATATATATATATATATATATATATATATATATATTATATATATATATATATATTATATATATATATATATATATATATATATATATATATATATATATATATATATATATATATATATATATATATATCTTTATAGATAGATTAGATAGATAAACAGATAGATAGATGGATGAATGGCAATATAGATCGATCGATGATATACTTGGATGGAGATGGTGTTTACACACATAAATACTCTCACAGACATACCAGAAAACTGTTGAACTAAGATTCAAATTAGGGTTTTACGAAGAGCTGGAATGATTTTGAGTACCCAACTTTTAAGCAAAAAAGAATAATCTATGGTTAGAATATGGTGAAAGTTTTCAAAATTTTCTCCATGACTTTGATAAAGTGGACAAGAACCTATTTGATATGTGAAGCGTAAGAATAAGATCATTTCTTAAAGGTTCGTTCGTGTTTCTCTTCTAAATTTCTTAAATGACTGTGAGTGATTAATGAGTGGAAACCATGGCCAAGGCGACGATAGATATACACTGTGTTCGAAAAAAGTCAGCCGCTGTTTTTATTTTTATTTTTATTTTTTATTAAGCTTATATAATCAGGAATCTCAGCTGCAGATGTATAAAAAAATGACTTCCATACGTCCATTGTTCTCGACAGAAGACAAAATATGATGAGATGACATTTTGTTTCAACTTTGCAAATTACAGTGATGTTGCAACTTTGACCATAATAACAGGTACGGCAGTAATGCAAAAAAATCTATTAACAGCCATGAATTGCACCGTTCGACATGTTTTGCATTGAAAAAAATAATAGGACGCGGCAATATATTGAGAAACTAATTTTCTTGTCCAATTTCCACAAGAAGAAATGAAGTGTTGTACATTGAAACGAAGATATGCGAATTACAAAACAACTTATTCTTGCCAACATCCATTCCCCTTTTCCAGTATGTGAAATATGTCAAAATACTTCGTCTGTTGAACGATTAGTCGAGTGACCTATTCCTCAAAATGTAGAATTGTTGCGTGATGTATACAGTGACAAACTTTATTTCCATTTCAATACAATGGGTATTCGTCAGCCAGGGCAAGCCCCAACCCCCCACTGTGGTGTCCAACCACAGCAGTTCCTGCCAGTAAACAGCTTAAACTCTCGGTCTTGGACGGGAGCCGATCTTTCGACCTCGTGACTGCGAAGCCAGCGCGTTACCATTGTACTAGCCAGCAGGGTGAGAAGTAGAATTGATGCATGATATATGTATACAAGAAGTAGAGTCTTCGAGTAAAATGTTCCTTTATATGTAGAATCACTGAATGATAGACACCTTGAGAAGTAGATTTTTTGAGCGACTTACACTGTGAGAGGTAGATTAATTATCATTTTATTTAGGAATAGAATCTTTGTGATATTCTTGCTGTATAAGAATAGAAACATCGAATAACGTATTCCTATAATACTACAATCAAGTGACTTACTCCATAAGCAGCGAAATCGGCCCAGGGATGTTCTTCGTAAGTTGAATTATCAAATGGCACTCTTCAAAATTAGAATCGTCGATTGACCTGCCATAGGATGTGGAATTGCTAATTGATGTATTATTGTGGAATCGGCCAGGGATGTTGTTCGTAAGTTGAATTATCCAATGGCACTCTTCAAAATTAGAATCGTCGATTGACGTGCCATAGGAAGTGGAATTGCTGAGTGATGTTTTATTCATGATCTGGAATCGTTGCGGAATCGGCCAGGGATGTTGTTCGCAAGTTGAATGATCAAATGGCACTTTTCAAAATTAGAATCGTTGATTGACGTGCCATAGGAAATGGATTTGCCGAGTGATGTTTTATTCATGATATGGAATCATATGGTGATAATTTCCATGAGAAATAGAATTATGGATATGAACTAGGAAGTGAAATCAACTGACTTTTTCCCATAATAATTTTTTTTTATGAGTGTGACACCGGGACAGGCAGAAACTGCCCTCATCAATAAAGGCCCGGACTCGAGAAAATACCAAGACGAAGGAAAAGAAAAAGGTTAAGGACAAGGCAGAGATGAGGTAATGTCACACAAAGGAAAACGACAGGAAAAAAAAAGCCAATCGTTGCGTGACTTTTCGCAGCAAGTAATATCGTCAAGTGTGTTGAAGAAGTAGAGTTGTCAAATGACGTTGTCTACAAGTTGTAGAATCATCTACTGGTATTGCTTACCAGAAATTGAGTCGTCAGATGGTTTCCAAAAGAATTAGAATGGT
The DNA here is from genome assembly GCA_037179515.1 of Halocaridina rubra. Taxonomy (NCBI): domain Eukaryota; kingdom Metazoa; phylum Arthropoda; class Malacostraca; order Decapoda; family Atyidae; genus Halocaridina; species Halocaridina rubra. Next base: position 47,743 of record JAXCGZ010005791.1, read on the forward strand.
CAAATTCTTACCTATGTCGACTTTCACTTCAATATTTTCTTCTTTTTCTGTTATTGTTGTTACATGTATTCAGTGCATTGTACAGGAAAGCGACAACGCATTCTGAAGTTCATTTTCATAAGTGTCACTGGATCTTTACACCAGACATGTCGTTGGTTTTCGAAGATGGCATTCATTAAAAACGTGTATATATATATATATATATATATATATATATATATATATATATATATATATATATATATATATATATATATATATATATATATATATTATTTATCTGTACAGTAAATACATTATTTACACATGAAAATACCTCTCTTTTTTTTTTCTCTCTCACTTTTGTTCTTTCACTCATTGATGATAAGATTCAAATTACCATAAATTTAAATGATTATGAAGCTTATTGCATTCTCGCTCTCTCTCTCTCTCTCTCTCTCTCTCTCTCTCTCTCTCTCTCTCTATATATATATATATATATATATATATATATATATATATATATATATATATATATATATATATATATATATATATATATATATATGTAGTCGCCGTGGCTCAGTCGGTAGCGTCTCCGACTCTGGGGCGTCAGGTCGAGGGTTCGCGCCCCGCCACGGTCTGAGGTTAGCAAAGGCATGCACTCAACGTAAGGATTACATCTGCCAAAACAAGTCCTTCGCAAGAAGGCAACCGTCCTAGCCCTTGGTTGATAAGGGAGTCCGTGACGTAAAACCGGAACCAGAACTATATATATATGTATGTGTGTGTGTGTGTATGTATATATATATATATATATATATATATATATATATATATATATATATATATATATACTTATATAGGTATGTATATGTGTATGCATATGTAAGCATATAGGTATATATATTTTAGCAAATACACCTGACCCAACCTTAACGTCAAGAGGTATGTATAGTTAGTTTCAAGCTCATATTGAATCGTTTTCTCTCCTCTGTATTGCCCTCCAAACCTGAGATTGGAATGTTGTACGGGAAAACATGTAATTACCTAATTATGCTTACAGGAAAGAGCCCCAAGCTCGTAACTTCTCGTCTTCTGGTCGGTTACATATTGTACTTAGTGATATTGTCCTTAAAAATATGGATTGAGTTGGCATTAACTACCTCCTCGCCTAGCGAATTTCAATTATCAACTACTCTTACACTAAAAAAATACTTCCTTACATCCTGCAAAGAAGTTTTCTTACGAAGCTTCAAACTGTGACCTCTAGTTCTAGTGCCAGCCATATCAAGTTATCGATCCCCATCTACTCCCTCATAACTATGAGGGAATTTAAAATCCGTCACCATATCCCCCTCATTCTTCTAGATTCGAGTTATGGTAAGTCTAATTCCCTCAGCCTCTCATTATAACTGAGATTGCGTATTTCTGACACCAGTTTCGTGGCATGTCTCTGAACTTTTTCCGGCTTAACTGCGATATTTTTCAAGTGTGGATTCCAAAAGGGGGCTGCATTTTCAGGCTTTCGCCTCACATAAGCTACATAAATATTTCTGAACTTTTTCTTATCCATGTGCCTGAAGGCTACCCTTACATTTGCTAAGAAAGCATATGCTGCCCTTACTGTGCCATTTCTGGAGACAAATCTACCAATATGTTTACTCCTAGATCTCTCACTCTCTCTTTTGATGTTCTGCTCTTGCCATTGAGTAGTCGAGCTCGGGCCTTCTTGTACTTGTGCTCATTCTCATTACCTTACATTTAGACGTAATGACTTTCATTTACCACTTTTATGACCACTCATGCAGACTATTTAGGTCTTCCTGAAGTTCTCTACCACCGTCCTCGTCTCTTACTCTCTGTGTCTGCATAATGTCTCAATATCACCATACTCGTGCCTCGCCCTGACACATTAAAGCTAAAATATGACTGAATGATATCTTAACCATACTGACGTTCTGATATATAACAGCATTATGTCTCAGATTCTTTAACGCTCAGACATGTGCCTTGATGGGGTCTCGAATGCATTGTCTACCTACGAGTAATATGTAACTGGATGGTATGTCAGATCTGACGTCCAAATATGAGCCTGATGATGTCAAATGATGCATTGACGTCCAGATGTGTGCTTGGTTGATGTCTATGAGAATTTCCTCAGTATCTCAGTGTCCTTGGTACGTACATCCACCTCTTATTACAGATGAATGCTTATGGTAATGAAAATGACCACCAACAATGGAAAGAGGTAGACCAGCTTCGCATGACATTATCATAATTTATGCAATGGTCATGCGATGCCATTTGGTAATGCTGGATACAGTAAGCCTCTTAGAACTATTGCTAGACTGAATCAATGTTTTTCTGCATGTTTACTGATATTCTTAGAAAATCTTCCAAGGGTTTCTTATTGGCATATTGTGAATGTGGCTGAGCACCACATTGGGGGGTTGGTGCCTGTGCCGGCTGGCGACCGCCCTATGGGTCCTCCATGACCCATTCCACCCATCCGTGGGTGAATAATAAAAAAGAAAATAATGTGATAAATATTTTCATTTCTGCCTTTACTTCTCTATATTGTATGCCTGAAATGTTTACCAAGATTCTCAGGAAATTTTCCGAGGATTTCATATGTTTTTTTTTATGTAAATATTAATTTTTTTTTTCATATTATTTACTTATTTACTTGTTTATTTAATTATTTATTTATTCATTTTTTTATGTTTATTTTATACATATTTTTATATATTTATCTGTTAATTTGTTTATTTGTGCATATCTCTATTAATTTACTGAAATTCATTTGAGTGCTTGCGTCTATGCTTCAGAAATATATTATCGGAGAAGCCTACTCAGATATCCGACTGGACCATTTTATTTCACATATATATTTATTTACCTACTATTTACTTTTTAATTTATTTTTTTGCATATAATTTTGGGAATACAGGAAGCGGCCATTTTTTTCCCTTATTTCAGATTTTTTTTTTCTTTTTCTTCACCCTCTTACTCGCACGAATATATAAATAATAGTGAGAACTTATAGATACTTTGCGTACACTACAATGTGAAAATTAGTAGATTCGTTAGAGAATAAATTGTCCTTCCAATATTAGGCTTCTTTCACACCAAAGTGGCACGTCGCACGTGGCATGCCACGTGGCACGCCAGTTGAAAACGAACATCCGGAAATATATGAAACCTTTCACACAAGTGGCGTGACACGTCCCATGTGCCACGCCACTTCTGTGTGAAAGGTTTCATATATATATATATATATATATATATATATATATATATATATATATATATATATATATATATATATATATATATATATCCGAATGCTCGTTTTTAACTGGCGTACCACGTGGCATACCATGTGCGACGTGCCACTTTGGTGTGAAAGCGGCCTTACGGTTATAATTAGAGCCCAGCCGTAGATGCACACGCCTTATGAGGATTTTTTTGATATTTATATAATGGTTGTTAATATCTTGATATTATTATTATTATTATTATCATCGCGTAATGATCATACTGTTGTTGTTGTTGTTGTTTTTCCTCTTTTATGTATTTTGATGCAATTATTTTATTTTTTTTAAGTTCTTCTTCTTCTTCTTCTTCTTATTCTTTTCCTTTTCAGTGCGTTGTAATGACTTATTATTATTATTATTATTATTATTATTATTATTACTATTATTATTATTATAATTATTATTATTATTATTATTATTATTGTTGTTGTTGTTGTTGTTGTTGTTGTTGTTGTAGTTGTTGTTGTTCTTCTTCTTCTTCTTCTTCTTCTTCTTCTTCTTCTTCTTCTTCTTCTTCTTTTCTTCTTCTTCTTCTTCTTCTTCTTCTTCTTCTTCTTCTTCTTTATTGTTGTCTTTTCTTCAGCTTTTAGAGTTTTTAATTTTCCAGACAAGCTTATTGTGAAGTATGTCTTGTTTAATATGATTTTTTAATTTCCGCCTCCTATCCAGTGCCCTGTTGTATCCTGAACGTTTCATAATGTACCGTAATATTATTCTAGCTATATTAATATTCCTCTTGAGTTATATTATTATTATTATATTGTTATTATCATTATTATTATTATTATTATTATTATTATTATTATTGTTATTATTATTGTTGTTGTTATTATTATCGGACAATAGTAAAACAGCTGTCGTAAGTCTGTAATGAGTACTCTGCTGGAAATATATAATTTCGTTTTATCATCATCATCATCATCATATTGTAATTTATATAGTAAGGCATATCAGTTTGAAACAGTAAATATATTTAAATCATGCCTATCATGTATTATATTCACTGATTTCATCATCAAATATGAAGTGCAACTTTGATTTGAATTTAGGGTTTGTTTACATTTTGGCTGTTGTCTGTCACTGGATTTGTGCGATGACAGGTCTGTCGGATATTTTTGCTTTATTGCTAACCATATCCTTGTCCATGTCTTTGTATTCTGCTTTTTATGTTTCTTCTTCGTTCAGTGCCATGGAATACAATCCAACAGCTAAAATTACACGATAAATTTTATCCTCTTCTGCATTCCTCTCTTCAACTCTCAGGTTGTTGTATATTTTCGCTTGACAGTCTTCTAATCTGTTGTTTAGTACTGGGAACCTTGTGATATACTCCCTAACGATTTGTTGGCTATAATGTTTTCACGGACTGAGGTTAGTAAGGGCATAAACCCAGGGTAACGATTACATCTGCCAAAACAAGTCCTTCGTAAGAAGGCAACCGCCCTAGCCCTTAGTAGAAAAGGGAGTTCGTGACGTAAAACAGAACCCAATGCTTTCACGTAGCTCGAAAAATGTGCCCGTGTGATAGGGCCTTTAGGTAATCACTATCATCCAGAATTAATTGTGGGAATGACAATTTTAACTTCTTTGGAGTGTCTAATATTAAAGCTAATTTTGAGTCTATTCGTATAATTTCATTGGCAACACAGAGACGCATATTCCCATGTTTACTTGTCCGTTTGAGATCTGCTGTCTTATTTTTTCTTACACTTTTTTTCATTATTATTGTGATGTCAGAAAATGTTCATGCAAGAATCCTTGCAAAGTAACATATGAACTTATTACCTTGACTATTGTAAAAAATACAAGACTGGTTAAAGAGATATATATTGAAACTATTAATAATGCTTCATAAAATGAAGTGCATAGGCTGAGGTTTATATAAAGAAAGGAAGAAGAAGAAAAAGACAGTTAGAAGGAAGAATATGTTATATGGCAAGAGTGACTTGCTAATCTTTAGCTTTCTTACATAATATATTATTCCCTGTAGGGCTTGTTCAATTTTTTTTTCCGGAAGGCACATTAACTGTAACTTTTATATATATATATATATATATATATATATATATATATATATATATATATATATATATATATATATATATATATATAAAGTTAGTTTGCATTTAGCTGGGAAAAATTAGATTTTTTTTTATGCTCGCAAGTATGATGGACGATACTAGGACAGATTCACAGAGAGTTAGGTTATCATCATATTAGTTGTAGCTGAGGTGTTGTATTACCTGCATGTGCCTAGTTAGAGTATCTTGATATTAAGTCAATTTAATGTTACCGATCAAGTGAATCTCAGCCACCACTATAGAAACTGTAGTTGATTTAATATTGAGACAAAACCATTATTGGTTCTCTCATAGGGTGAAGCATGGTTATCAACAGGTTACCTGTAGGTGTATTGAGTATATGTTAGGTTACATTTTTGGTTACCCATAGAAGATCTCCCATCCATTTATTACATATTTGGTTACCCATAGAAGAGCTCCCATACATTTATTACATATTTGGTTACCCATAGAAGAGCTCCCATACATTTACCCATGTATATCGAGTGTATGCATTAGTATATCGAGTGTATGCATTTTCATGCTTGGTTACCATCACTATACCTGGTGGCTTGGTTATCAATGTCGAGGTTAGGGTTAGATTGGTGCATTGACGTAGGTTAGCTTAAAGTTGGCTGTCATATAAAGATTTATTATCATAATATTATCTGCAGTCACGATTAATTTTAGATCATAAAACAATAAAAATCCCTTTGGAATTAGTAATGCGTTCAGTTATATATACATGATAACGCATAATAAACTGGACTTTTGTATTGTAAAAATACACACGTCCTTCGTATACACGATCAATATACACTAGCCGTGCGCCATATATTTTTAAGGTGCATAATACTGGACAGACAATTAAGTGATATTTCTCTTGCTTGACCTCATGGTGCTATGAGGTACACAAATGACCTATCATTACCTTTGGTGTATTCATCATACCTGTTGAGTAGGCACAAGCTAGGAGACAACAGATATCATCACTGTCCCTTCTACACCTATGTGATTTTTTACTATTTTGTTTTTGAACGAGGTGGGTTCAAACTCGAGTCCTGTTGTATGACATACCATGCTATGAAATTATGGAAGCTAACTTCTTTTATATTGTATGTATACAGTTTCAAACAAGTAATTCACACTATACAGTCCACGAGTATACTACTCTTGTATTGTAGACAATCAGGCAACCGTCCTAGCCCTTAGTAGAGAAGGGCTAGGACGATTACATCTGCCAAAACAAGTCCTTCGCAAGAAGGCAACCGTAAGAGCCCTTAGTAGAAAAGGGAGTTCGTGACGTAAAACCGAAACCATTGCCTGTATGACCTCCTTACGATAACTCAGCAAGTATAACACCTGGCTTACACCTACTAGATCTCGAGTTATTGTTCCCAAGCCCATTCATACTGTGCATTTTTTTTTTTATGCCGGTTAATAGGAAATTGTAAGGCGAGGGTAGTGGCAACCCTCGTGTGGTAGCTATTTGCAACATAGTAGGCTTAGTGAGGACATGATAGATACGTAAGGTTTTGGTGGATGAAAATCATCGCTATCGTTAAGGACAAAAAACGCAATCGAAGAATTCTCAGGTAAAAAAAAATGCACTGTATATGTGATTACCTAATTGTGATTACCTAATTGTGTTTACGGGAAAGAGCCCAAATCTCGTATCTTCCCGTCTCCTGATCGGTTCCATTTTGTACTTAGTGTGTGATTACCTAATATATATATGCGTTGTGTGTGTGTGTGTGTATGGTCAATGTACAAGTCACCCATAATGAAACTAGGCGGAAATGATTATCTTTTCTCGTTTGCTCTGTTTATCATGGTGACCAGAACCATGTTCATAATACGTAGAATCGCTTTGACCGTTCCAAGGTCATGTTTACGGTAGATTGTCACGCTTCTTAAAAAAAATGTAAAGAAAAAAAAAAATAAAAAAAAATAATATATATATATATATATATATATATATATATATATATATATATATATATATATATATATATATATATATATATATATTAATAACACTGAACTGTTAACATACAGTCTAAAATGGTAGGAAAAGCCCATTAAATAAAACAACGAAAATATATATATAAAAAGTACTTATTAATTTCGTGACCTAAACTGGTCACCTTCTCAAAGTACAATAGCAAGAGATACAACTAGCCTAGTTGTATCTCTTGCCATTGTACTTTGAGAAGGTGACCAGTTTAGGTCACGAAATGCATAAGCACTTTATATATATATATATATATATATATATATATATATATATATATATATATATATATATATATATATATATATATATTCGTTGTTCTATTTAATGGGCTTTTCCTACCATATATATATATATATATATATATATATATATATATATATATATATATATATTCGTTGTTTTATTTAATGGGCTTTTCCTACCATATATATATATATATATATATATATATATATATATATATATATATATATATATATATATATATATATATATATATATATATATATATATATATATATATATATGTATAATATATGTAAATATATATATATATATATATATATATATATATATATATATATATATATATATATATATATATATATATATATATATATATATATAGCCCGTGACACAGGGACAATCATTTGAAGATCATGCCACAATTTGAAAGGCCTCATCAAGAGCTCTACTGGAGAGCATTGAGAAAATACAGCAATGAAACCTCAAACTCAAGATGATCATAAAATATGAAGCAACTGGAATATACATTATCTTATGAAAAAATGTTAACAATAATATAAACAGTTAATTCTTAAATAACACAAAAGTAAATATTTATTGTTTCTTATAATATGATTCTGTAAGTTAGAAAACAAAAGTGAAATGATAAAAAGGATTTAGGAATAGTTGCAGAGGCAAAGAAGTTACCAATATAAAATTAATTAATTTATGCATTGTCTTAATAATTAGAAAAAAGAATAAAAATGAAAAACTAAATTTATCCCATCCATCTGCTTTTAATTTAGTAGTCTCCGTGGCACAATGGTAGCGTCTGCGACTCTGAGGCGGCAGGTCGAGGGTTCGCGCCCCGTCACGGACTGAGGTTAGTAAGGGCATACACTTAGGGTAACGATTACATCTGCCAAAACAAGTCCTTCGCAAGAAGGCAACCGTACTAGCCCTTAGTAGAAAAGGGAGTTCGTGACGTAAAACCAAATCCATATATGGCTTTTAATTTATACTATTCTTTAATAAAATTAATGTATAATGAATTTATGTTATCCATCCTGAGGAGTTATAAATGATATCTGGTCATATTTATATTAATCCATCATATAGTGTACTAGCACTTTTTATATTTATTTTTTATTTTTAAAGTGTAGAACACACACGTCAGTAAAATTGCGCATTATCACACGACAGAGACGACTCATGTCTTTATATCAATCACTTGATATGGCATTATATTTATCTGTCTGTAGTTGATACTTGTTATTTTTCATCGTTGCAATAATGAGTTTGTTAAGTCCAATTGTATCGTGAACGGTTTTCACAAAGCAAGGCCCCATCGCCACGAAGAAGAGAATGGTTTTACAATTTAAGATTCTGCTTAAACAGGAAAAAAAAATAGTTTTCTCCTCCCATGAACAAGAACCGAACCATCATAAACTCAAAATACATTGAAAGACTTTTCTACACTGAGAGCAAGATCTGTAAATTAAAGTCAAAAGTCCCTCTTAAACAGATAATATTGACAAAATCATATGTATATAAACTTGTAATGATACGCCATACATAATATAGAAAAAAAGGCTTTTCTGAAACGAAAAATGTATTTTGATATATATATATATATATATATATATATATATATATATATATATATATATATATATATATATATATATATATATATATATATATAATATGCTAAAAACTTTTATGAATGTCAGGGGAAATGAACTAGCGTCCGATGTCACAAATTCATGACACCTTTATATATATATATATATATATATATATATATATATATATATATATATATATATATATATATATATATATATATATATATATATATATATATATATATATATATATATACTTGAGCTTCTCGTACAACTATAAGAGACTAATACAACAAAGACGGGAGAAGTGCTTGCATGTGCTGACTGTCCTATGATATGTCAGATGCGTTTATGAAATCCTTCTGTGTGTGCCTAGCTAACTAACAATATGGTACCCTAGGTTTACACTGTTTAAAAAAATTGTTAGACACACAAATGGATTTCATAAACGAATCTGATGCGGTTCTGAAATCCATTGTGTGTGTCTAGCTAACTAACAATATGGTATCCTAGGTTTACACTGTTTAAAAATTCGGGATTAAATGTTTAGCACATTGGCAGGTCTTGTTGAACTTTGTAAACAAGCCAGCCCAACTGATTTGTAAATCAATCGTAGCCCTTTCTCAACTTGTAGATAACATAATTTAGTAGAATTATACTGATATAGATCACATTCGACATTTATATCACACATTAAAGTGGCACCGATAGATAAATGAATAAATATATAAATAAATAAAAAGAGTTCACATTCGGCTTCTGCACTCTCCATAAATTTGTATTTTAAAGAAGGAGAGGAAGTGACCCCCCAAAATAAAATAATGATGATAATAAGAAAAGGAAAGTGTGTAAATAAAAGTAAAATGAGAACCATACTCTTGATGCGATGTTCAGTCCCGATAACATGTTATTGTTAATATCCAGATTGCGTCGGTTTGCACAGGAAGTAGCAGACTTTCATTATATTCCCGTGGTACTACCTCATGCTGAAAGATTTATACATACATAGAGTACACGTCTGTATGGATGTATATATGTATGTACAGTATATATATATATATATATATATATATATATATATATATATATATATATATATATATATATATATATATATATATATATATATATATATATATATATATATATATATATATATATATATATACTCAGTAGTTGCAATACTCCTAACGAGCAGTACCAACGAACCAACAGCAATTCACAGTCTTTCCTCGGTACTCACTGACCTCTTTGCACATGGTTTCCTGCACAATAATACAATGATGCCCTTGTTACCTTAGGAGAGTTTTTCTTATGCAACGGAGCCAAAGGTCGTTTGGATGTTGTCATATCCTTTCTTCCAATTACAATTGAGCATACATTCAATTTGGCCACCTTTGTAGGCAACCCACTTCTGATAGATGAAGGTAGCTCCAGCTCCCTTATTTCTGGCACCAATGTCGTGACATGTCCCTGAACTATTTCCAGAAAATGAAGTGTTTTTTCAAGTGTAGATTCCAAAAGGGGCTGCATATTCAAGCTTTGGGCTTTCATAAGTTACATCAATATTTCTGAACATTTCCTTGTCCATGAGTGTGAAGGCTACCCTGACCTTTGCCTAGAAAACATATGCTGCCATTACTATGCCATTTATATGCATTTCCGGAGACAAATCTGTCAATATGTTTACTTCTAGATTTCTCTCATTTTCCGTCTTTTGAATTTCTGCCCCTGCTATTGAGTCTCCAAGCTTGGACCTTCTCGCACTTGTACCCATTCTCATTACCTTACATTTTGAAATATTGAATTTTATACACTCAGGGTAACGATTATATCTGGCAAAACAAGTCCTTCGTAAGAAGGCAACCGTCCTAGCCCTTAGTAGAAAAGGGAGTTCGTGACGTAAAACCGAATCCATCCATCCATTAAATACTTTTCTGACCACTTATGCAGACTATTTAGGTCTTCCTGAAGTTTTCTACCATTGTTTTCGTCTCTTACTTTCTTCACGATATTTGCATTATCTGCAAACATATTTAGGTATGAATTTACAGACTCTGGTAATTCATTTACGTATACAAAGAACAAAAGTGGCCCTAAAACTAAACCCTGTGAAACCCCACTACTAACTCTTCTCCATTCAGACACTGAGTGTCTTACTCTAACCCTCTGTTCCCTTCCTTCTGCGTAAGTTTTTCTCCAATTCAAGATATTTCCACCTATTCCCACTATTAATTACAGTTTTTTAATATATTTCTCGTGTGGGCCTGTATCAAATGCCGTTCTGAATGTCTAGGAAGATGCAATCTGCCTAGCCCTCTGTATTCTGTAATATCTGGCTTATCGCATCATAGTATTCTAATAAGTTTGTTACTGTTGATCTGCCTTCTCTGAAGCCATTTGGTCTCACTGACAAAAAGTTGAAGGACTCCAAGTGTACCACCCAGTGTGTGATTACCTAATTGTGATTACCTAATTGTGTTTACGGGAAAGAGCCCAAAGCTCGTATCTTCCCGTCTCCTGATCGCTTCCATTTTATACTTAGTGATACTTATCATACCTGTCCTTAAAACTATGGATTGAGATAGCATTAACTACCTCCTCGCTTAGCGAATTCCAATTATCAACTACTCTTACACTGAAAAAGTATTTCCTTACATCCTGCGAAGAAGTTTTCTTACGAAGCTTCAAACTATGACCTCTAGTTCTAGAGCCAGCCATATCAAAATATCGATCCCTATCCACTCTATCATAACCATGAAGGAATTTAAAGACTGTCACCATATCCCCCCTCACTCTTCTAGCTTCGAGTGATGGTAAGTCTAATTCCCTCAGCCTCTCATCATAACTGAGATTGCGTATTTCTGGCACCAGTTTCGTGGCATGTCTTTGAAGTTTTTCAAGCTTAGCTATGTGCTTTTTCAAGTGCGGATTCCAAAAGGGGGCTGCATATTCGAGTTTTGGCCTCACATAGGTTACATAAATATTTCTGAACATTTCCTTGTCCATGTGCCTGAAGGCTACCCTTACATTTGATAAGAATGTATATGCTGCCCTTACTATGCCATTTATATGTATTTCTGGAGACAAATCTGCCAGTATGTTTACTCCTAGATCTCTCTCATTTTCTGTCTCTTGAAGTTGTACTCCAGCCACCGAGTAGTCAAGCTAGGGCCTTCTTGCACTTGTACCCATTCTCATTACCTTACATTTTGAAGTATTGAATTTCATTAGCCACTTTTCTGACCACTCATGCAGATTATTTAGATCCTCCTGAAGTTCTCTACCATTGTTCTCGTTTTTTACTTTCTTCACAATCTTTGCATCATCTGCAAACATATTCATGAATGAATTTACAGACTCTGGTAGGTCATTTACATATACAAGGAACAAAAGTGGCCCTAAAACTGAACCCTGTGTGTGTGTGTGTGTGTGTGTGTGTGTGTGTGTGTGTGTGTGTGATTACCTAATTTTGCTTACGGAAAAGAGCCCAAAGCTCGTATCTCCCGTCTCCTGATCGGTTCCATTTTGTACTTAGTGATACTTATCATACCTGTCCTTAAAATTATGGACTGAGTTAGCATTAACTACCTCCTCACTTAGCGAATTTCAATTATCAAGTAATCTTACACTGAAAAAGTACTTCCTTGCATCCTGCAAAGAAGTTTTCTTACGAAGCTTCAAACTATGACCTCTAGTTGTAGAGCCAGCGATATCAAAATATCGATCCCTATCCACTCAGTCATAACCATGAAGGAATTTAAAGACTGTCACCATATCCCCCCTCAATCTTCTAGCTTCGAGTGATGGTAAGTCTAATTCCCTCAACCTCTCATCATAACTGAGATTGCGTATTTCTGGCACAAGTTTCGTGGCATGTCTTTGAACTTTTTCAAACTTAGCTACGTGCTTTTTCGAGTGCGGATTCCAAAAGGTGTCTCTATATATATATATATATATATATATATATATATATATATATATATATATATATATATATATATATATATATATATATATATATATATATATATATATATGAGAGAGAGAGAGAGAGAGAGAGAGAGAGAGAGAGAGAGAGAGAGAGAGATATTCTTGATAAAAAAAGAAGAGCAGAAAGTAAGAAATATAAGATGTCCTTGTTCATTTAGGTAAAAGAAAAAGTATTAAGATTCATTATCAACATAGTCTTATATATTTGCTTATTAGGTAATAATTGATTGTTTATCAAGAGAGTTGTCCGATTACAACCTAGATTTGTATATATCTCATGAAATAAAGTCGGCACGTATATTAGAGGATTTTGTGAAATAGATTATTAACGAGAGAGAGAGAGTGTGTGTATATATATATATATATATATATATATATATATATATATATATATATATATATATATATATATGTGTGTGTGTGTGTGTGTGTGTGTGTGTGTGTGTGTGTGTGTGTGTGTGTGTGTGTGTGTGTGTGTGTGTGTGCTTACGGGAAAGAGCCCCAAGCTCGTAACCTCCGGTCTCCTGGTCGGTTCCATTTTGTACTTAGTGATACTTATCATACTTATCCTTAAAACTATGGCATGAGTAAGCATGAACTACCTCCTCGCTTAGCGAATTCCAGTTATCACCTACTCTTACACTAAAAAAACTTACATCCTGCAAAGAAGTTTTACGAAGCGTCAAACTATGACCTCTCATTCTAATAACAGCCATATCAAAATATCAATCCCTATCCACTCTGTCATAATCATGAAAGAACTTAAAAACCGTCACCATATCCCCCTCATTCTGCTAGCTTTGAATGATAGTAAGTCTAATTCCCTCAGCCTCTCCTCATTACTGAGATTGCATATTTCTGGCACCAGTCTCTTGGCATGTCGCTGAACTTTTTTTCAGCTTAACTACGTGCCTTTTCAAGTGTGGATTCCAAAAGAGGGCTGCATATTCAAGCTTTGGCCTCACATAGGTTACATTAATATTTCTTAACATTTCCTCGTCCATGTGCCTGATGGCTACCCTAACATTTGCTTAGAAAGCATATTCTGCCCTTACTATGCCATTTATATGCATTTCTGGAGACAAATCGTCAGTATGTTTACTCCTACATATCTCGCATTCTCTGTGAAGTTGTACTCCAGCCACCGAGTAGTCAAGCTTGGGCTTTCTTGCACTTGGACCCATTCTCATTACCTTGCATTTTGAAGTACTGAATTTCATTAGCCACTTTTATGACCACTCATGCAAACTATTTAGGTCTTCCTGAAATGCTCTACCAATGTTCTCGTTTCTTACTTTCTTCACAATCTTTGCATCATCTGCAAACACATGAATCAATTTGCAGACTCTGATAGGTTATTTATATATACAAGGAACAAAAGTGGCCCTAAAACTGAACCCTGTTGAAATTCACTACTAACTCTTCTCCATTCAGTCACTGAGTGTTGTACTCTAACGCTCTGTTCCCTTCCTTCTAAATAAGTTTTTATCCATTCCAAGACATTTGCACCTATTCTTGCCATTGCCTGCAGCTTCTTAATATGTGATTACCTAATTGTGATTACCTAATTTTGTTTACGGGAAAGAGCCCAAAGCTCGTATCTTCCCGTCTCCTCATCGATTCCATTTTATACTTAGTGATACTTATCATACCTGTCCTTAAAACTATGGATTGAGATAGCATTAACTACCTCCTCGCTTAGCGTATTCCAGTTATCAACTGCTCTTACACTGAAAAAGTATTTCCTTACATCCTGCAAAGAAGTTTTCTTACGAAGCTTCAAATTATGACCTCTAGTTCTAGAGCCGGCCATATCAAAATATCGATCCCTATCCACTCTTATCATAACCATGAAGGAATTTAAAGACTGTCACCATATCCCCCCTCACTCTTCTAGCTTCGAGTGATGGTAAGTCTAATTCCCTCAGCCTCTCATCATAACTGAGATTGCGTATTTCTGGCACCAGTTTCGTGGCATGTCTTTGAACTTTTTCAAGCTTAGCTATGTGCTTTTTCAAGTACGGATTCCAAAAGGGGGCTGCATATTCGAGTTTTGGCCTCACATAGGTTACATAAATATTTCTGAACATTTCCTTGTCCATGTGCCTGAAGGCTACCCTTACATTTGATAAGAATGCATATGCTGCCCTTACTATGCCATTTATATGTATTTCTGGAGACAAATCTGCCAGTATGTTTACTCCTAGATCTCTCTCATTTTCTGTCTCTTGAAGTTGTACTCCAGCCACCGAGTAGTCAAGCTTGGGCCTTCTTGCACTTGTACCCATTCTCATTACCTTACATTTTGAAGTATTGAATTTCATTAGCCACTTTTCTGACCACTCATGCAGATTATTTAGGTCCTCCTGAAGTTCTCTACCATTGTTCTCGTTTTTTACTTTCTTCACAATCTTTGCATCATCTGCAAACATATTCATGAATGAATTTACAGACTCTGGTAGGTCATTTACATATACAAGGAACAAATGTGGCCCTAAAACTGAACCCTGTGGAACTCCACTACTAACTCTTCTCCATTCAGACACTGAGTGTCTTACTCTAACCCTCTGTTCCCTTCCTTCTAAGTAAGTTTTTATCCATTCCAAAACATTTCCACCTATTCTAGCCATTGATTGCAGCTTCCTAATAAGTCTCCCATGTGGAACAGTGTCAAACGCTTTCTGGAAGTCTAGGAATATGCAATCTGCCCAGCCCTCTCTTTCCTGTAAGATTTGGCTTACCTCATCATAAAATTCTAATAAGTTTGTTACTGTTGATCTACCTTCTCTGAAGCCATGTTGCCTCACTGACAAAAAGTGTGTGTGTGTGTGTGTGTGTGTGTAAATTTTTACTTAATGTGTATGTGTGTAAATTAATGTTATTTACCTGATTGTTCTTACGGGAAAGAGCCACGTACTTGTAACTCCCCGTCTCCTTAGCAGGTACATTTTTTTTAATCCTATTTGTCATTAAAATTACCGGTGCAGGTATAACAAATATAATTTCCTTTCTTAGCAAATTCCAATCCTCAACTATTCTTATAGTGAAAGCAAAGCATTTCCTTGCAACCTATAAAGATTTCTTACGTAGCTTCGAACTATGATCTCTAGTTGTAGAGCAATCCATACCAAATTATCGCCCACTTTTCACGCTATGAAAACCATGAAGGAATTTAAAAACCGTCACCATACTCCCCCTCTTCCTTCATGTTTCAAATTATGGTACGTCTAACTTCCTCAGCCTTTCATCATAACGTAGCTTGTGTATTTCCGTCACCAGTATTGTAGTATATCTTTGAAAACTTCCTCCACTTTACTGTATGCTTTTTCAAGTATGACTTCCAAAGAGATACTTTAAGCTTTGATCTCATATACGTACGTCACATATATATTTTCTGTCTTGACCCATTTTTGCCGATTTTCTGCATAAAAATCTCAGATATGTACCCAGAACGTGCATCATTGTTTTTCTTGTTGTTTTTATCACTGTGAGCAGTAGGTTTACACATAAGCAGTCTTATAAACCCCCAATTATTTTCGTCTCTTTGTTGTGATGTGATGTTCCATCTAGTCTTTCTCTTGGCCATATTGATAATTTCTGCCTTCAAGGTTTTTCATACCGAAATATATGCTGGGCTGTGACAGACGTCGTGGTGGGGGTGGGGGTGGGGTGTCGTCTGCGCCTTAGAGTATACTGAAAACAAAACTTATACGCATGTCTATTCGAAGTGAGGAGGGATTCGTTGTTGTTTTACTTGCATGGAGTAATTTGCTTCTTCTTCTTCTTCTTCTTCTTCTTCTTCTTCTTCTTCTTCTTCTTCTTACTGTCTTATTATTATTATTATTATTATTATTATTATTATTATTATTATTATTATTATTATTATTATTATTATTATTATTTTTATTATTATTATATTTTAAATAGGATAGTCACTGCTTATAAATCGCAATGAATATATATTATTTACTGGTGTTTCCTATGAATGGAATATGGAGTAATTAATGGGTCATTATGAGATATGAGGAGATAGTCATTACTTGTCATTCATATCGAGGGGATAGTGATATTCCGTAATTCTCGTCTGAGGGGATAGTAAAGGGTCACCATTAAGTATGAGAGGATAGTAACTTTCCATGATACATACAAGGTTGGACAGTAAAACTCATAAATTTTCCTTGACAGGATAGTAGGTCTATTTACCCCTAATTTTAACCTAGGGAGTAATTAATAGGTCTTCATCTAGTATAATTGGATAGTAATTTCTTATATAAAGGAAGATTGTAACTGCCCACAAATTGCTATCAAGAGAATAGTATTTACACGTGAATCATAACTAGGTGGATAGTAAGGGAACAACAATCCATTTGAGGGGAAAGGGGTAATGTAAATTTACATTGATGGGAATAGTTAAAATATAATTTACAATGATGGGAATAGTTAAAATATAATTTACAACGATGGGAATAGTTAAAATATAATTTACAATGATGGGAATAGTTAAAATATAATTTACAATGATGGGAATAGTTAAAATATAATTTACAATGATGGGAATAATTATTACTCATAATTCGTAAGGGATAGAATAATACCTTGATATAATAAGGGATAGAATAATACCTTCCTCATATATCACTAGGAAAGGGATAGTGTATACTCATCACTTATTTCGAGTATGATAGTATATGACCATTATTAAAACGTGGGAATAGTAATTACTCATAATTCATATCAAAGTTGATAGTGAGTGCTCATAAATGGTTGTGAAGGGATTGAGTAATTACTCAAAATTCATTTCGAGCAATTATTAAAAGGGTGAGATTGTGAAGAGGATAAATGTATAAAGGCCCGATATTTTAAACAGTATAAACCTAGGATACCATATTGTTAGTTCGCTAGACACACAAATGGATTTCATAAACGCATCTGATGCGGTTCTGTGTATGGCTAGGATCCCTCGATTTCTTAAACGGTGTAAACCTAGGATACCATATTGTTAGTTAGCTAGACACACAAATGGATTTCATAAACGCGGTTGTGTATGGCTAGGATCCCTTACGGGATCCTAGCCATACACAACCGCTTCAGATGCGTTTATGAAATCCATTTGTGTGTGTCTAGCTAACTAACAATATAGTATCCTAGGTTTACACTGTTTAAGAAGTCAAGGGATCCTAACCATATACAGAACCGCGTCAGATGCTATTATGAAATCCATTTGTGTGTGTCTAGCTAACTAACAATATGGTATTCTAGGTTTACACTGTTTAAGAAATCGGGCCAAAGAAGGCTATTAGCAAGCCATAAACAAACAAACAAACAAACAAACTTTATTTCCATTTCAATACAATGGGTATTCGTCAGCCAGGGCAAGCCCCAACCCCCCACTGTGGTGTCCAACCACAGCAGTTCCTGCCAGTAAACAGCTTAAACTCTCGGTCTTGGACGGGAACCGATCTTTCGACCTCGTGAATGCGAAGCCAGCGCGTTACCACTGTACTAGCCAGCCATTATGAGGGGGAGGGATGAATTAACTGTTAAGTAATCAGTTAAGAAGACCTCCTTGTGACTTTGTTATCATATTGTCATGATAAAAAAAATTGGGGACATAGATTTAAATAGTGATAATGAGTGACAATCGAGGGTAAGAAAAGATATTAATGTAGCCTCGCGTGCCAGGTGTCGAAGGACACTAGGCCTTATCTGTTAACTTTTCTTGAGAGTGATTCTCATGTGATAAAATGTCTTTTAAAGATCAAAGTAATGCTTAGCTGCTGAGATTTACATAAACTTTCTTTTGTTTCATTATGGTCACCATCATCATTATCATCATCATTGTCTTTATCATCATCAGGGGATATATAAGGTGAAAGAAGAAGACTAGAAAAAAATAGGTCTAAAGAAGAAGAAGAAGAAGAAGAAGAAGAAGAAGAAGAAGAAGAAAAGAAAAAATAGAAGAAAAAAGAAAAAGAAGATGGAGAAGAGTAAGAAGAGAAATAACGTGAAGAAGAGAGAAAGAGAAGTAAATTTTGCTATAGCTTCTTGTTTTAAATATCTTTCTTTGTAATATGTCCCCAACAAATAATACAACTCAATAAGTAGTAGAACATTTCTCTTCATTTGTTAAGGTTTATACCTGTCACCCATTCAGAAATTTATGATTTTCTAGACATGTTCCATATGTGCAGAATGAGTATCGTATATCCATCCATCCTCCTATAAACTGGACGAGAAATATATATGAACTCTCCTTAACTCTTTAGTGATGACACCCTGATTAGGGCTAAGAGAGTCACTTGAAGCAGTCACTAATTCCCCCCCCCCCCTACCTATCCAATCCCAGTTATCTGATCCGATCCATGTGCACATTGTGGCTGCTGTCGTTTCACCTAGCCCTGTTGCTGCCTAGTACATTGGTGACTCATCGGAGTGACATATCGATGCTTTGTCTCACCTTTCCATGTGGGTGGTGATTCCACATGGATTACCCACGACTTGCATATATTGTATTTTGTATCATATTTTGTATATTATATACTACACTGTATATTTTTTCTACTGTAAGCACACCTTCGGCTTCCACTCAGCGCTGTCGCCACCTCGCACAATATGATCACAAGATCATATCTGCAGAGCCTGGAAAAACTGTAAATTAGCCATTTTTGACATAATGCTACTGGAGGACTTTGCAGCATAGAGATATTTTGTCTTTACTTCGAACAAGAGTCCTATTTCCTTGACCAGCATAGTTTGCAAAGTTATGGAGAAACTACTAAGAAAAAACATCTCTCTTCACTTGGACTCCTTCAACTTTTTGTCATTGAGACACCATGACTTCAGAGAAGGTAGATCAACAGTAACAAACTTATTGGAATTTTATGATGAGGTAAGCTGAATCTTACAAGAAGGAGAGGGCTGGGCAGATTGCATATACCTAAAGTTCCAAAAGTCATTTAATATGGTACCACACCGGAGACTTGTTAAAAAGTTCCAAGTAATGGCGAGACTAGATGGAAATGTCTTGGAATGGATAAAAACTTACTTAGAAGGAAGGGAACAGAGGGTTAGAGTATGACACTCATTGTCTGAATGAAAAGAGTTCCACAGGGTTCAGTTTTAGGAACACTTTTGTTCTTTGTATAAGGAGATGACCCACCAGAATCTGTAAATTCATTCATGAATATGCTTGCAGATGATGCAAAGATTGTGAAGAAAGTAAAAGACAAAATCAATGGTAGAGAATTTTAGGAAGACCTTAATAGTCTGCATGATTGGTCAGAAAAGTGGCTAATGAAATTCAATGCTTTTAAATGCAAGGTAATGAGAATGGGTACAGTTGCAAGAAGGTCCAAGCTTGAATACTCAATAGCAGGAAGAGAACTTCAAGCAACAGAGAATGAGAGAGATCTAGGAAAAAACATATTGACCGATGGGTCTTCAGAAATGCATATAAATGGCATAGTAAGGGCAGCATATGCTTTCTTAGCAAATGTAAGTGGTAGCCTTCAGGCACATGGACAAGGAAATGTTCAGAAATATTTATGTAACCTATGTGAGGCCAAAGCTTGAATATTCAGCCCCCTTTTGGAATCTACACTTGAAAAAGCACATAGTTTAGCTGGAAAAAGTTCAGAGACATCCCACGAAACTGGTGCCAGAAATAAACAATCTCAGTTATGAAGCCAGAAGAATGAGGATGATATGTTGACGTTTTTTAAATTCGTTCTTGGTTGTGTCCGAGTGGATACTGATTAATATTTTGATATGGCTGGCACTAAAACTAGAGCCAATATTTTGAAGCTTCGTAAGAAAACTTCTTTGCAAGATGTAAGGAAATACTTTTTAGTGTAAGAGTAATTGATGTTTGGAATTCGCTAAGTGAAGAGGTAGTTATTGCTAACTCAATCCATAGTTTTCTGGACTGATATGATAAGTATCACTAAGTACAAAAATGGAACCGACGAGGAGACGGGGAGTTACCAGCATATGGCTCTTTCCCGTAAGCACATTTAGGTAATCAATTAGATAAGTACCTAGATTCCTCTTTATTTTTCATTTTTATAGCTATATTAATTCTCTCAAACATAGATTTTTCTATCTGTTTGTCTGTCTGTCTGTATATCTATTTATTCCATCTATCTGTCTGTCTCTCCGTCCGTCCATCCGTCCATTGATCTATCTATCTATCTATCTATATATGTTTATTACAGGTCCGACCTACTGTATTATTCGGAAAATCTTAGGAGATGAATGCTCTTGCATTCACTGGCTTACTTGTACGTATTCCGAGACCAAACTTATTAAGAACCTTTCTGAATTGAATTATAGTAGCATTATGTCTGAGTCATGTTTAGAGATTGCATGGTCCATATATATATATATATATATATATATATATATATATATATATATATATATATATATATATATATATATATATATATATATATATATATATATATTTTTTTTTTTTTTTTTTTTTTTTTTTTACACACGTGTGACACCGGAAGAGGCAAGCAAATTGAAGGTACACAGTAGTTTTACCGAGGCAGGTACAAACAAAGACCATTGTTATAATACTGTGTTGTCGTGTTTGTAGGATACATCCGTAAATGAAATCACATACAGGTGTTATTCTATTGTAAAAATGTACTTTTGCCAACAATGAAGCAAAACCAGACAGTAGTAGTGCTTTGTCTGAGTTTTGTAGGATACCATGTTTTTTTAAGGAATTCTCAATTAGCTGTTTTTTTTTTTTTTTTTTCAACACAAGACCAGGGATCAGATTAAAAATACCATTGTTATTTGTTTCTTGGTCACATTACTGTAAGATCTCATTCTTATTAAAAGTAAAAAAATATTTTTTTCAATACACAAGCAGAAACGAGCATTTTGTGATGTGTCATTAGTGTGCAACATATTTAGTTACATGGTTTCATGTTACACATATTTATTCAGAGTTAAAGTTTTTTCAACATTTAGATTTTTGGAGTATTAGCTTTCCCTGTAGGCATACTAGTTATGTAATTTTTATTTCTTCAGAAGATGTAGGACGGTCATTATTAACTAGATCAAATACTAACTCGTGTTATATATTGTACTCATTGACCCTTATGAAATAATAGGGACCACGTCTTTAGAAATGCATCTATCGGCTAGTCGAACTCTGTATCTCGATTCCTTATACCAAATGCTGAACCCCTGAGCTGTAGAGGTATGCTTTGGAAATTAAAATTAACTTTTTATGTCAATTCTTTCATGAGCTCGAACAAGAGATAGGAATATAACGTAACCGAGTTTGCACCTTTGCACAGGTGATGAACCAAAAAGTGTCATAAAAGTGTTCAGATATTTCAAAATTATTCTACCCAGGCCCGATTTCTTAAACAGTGTAAACCTAGGATACCATATTGTTAGTTAGCTAGACACAAATGGATTTCATAAACGCATCTGACGCTGGGCCCGATTTCTTAAACAGTGTAAACCTAGGATACCATGTTAGTTAGCTAGACACACAAATGGATTTCATAAACACATCTGACGTGGTTCTGTGTATGGCTAGGATCCCCCCATGTGTCTACTGCATTTTGACCATGACCAAGGAGAGGGAACTCACTTTTTCATAACAATACGTGCGCTCAGAATGGGTCCCAATTTCTTAAACAGTGTAAACCTAGGATACCATATTGTTAATTAGCTAGACACACACAAATGGATTTCATAAACGCAACTGACGCGGTTCTGTGTATGGCCCTAGCCACACACAAAACCGCGTCAGGTGCGTTTATAAAATCCATTTGTGTGTGTCTAGCTAACTAATGATATGGTATCCTAGGTTTACACTGTTTAAGTAATTGGGCCCCAGTCTGAGCGCGCGTATTTTTATGAAAAAGTGAGTTCTCTCTCTTTGGTTATGGTCAAAATGCGGTAGACACAGTATTGGCGTCTTTCATCTCCAAGCCTGCGTTAAGTCAGGAAACACCTGGGATATTACAGGCTGTGTCAGAAACAAATTGCAACTTTTGCTTAGGTGCGGTAATAAACATGTACATACCGGTCTTAGAGATTTGAACCTTAGTAATATTAATGATAACAACAACAATCATGATGTGCTTATTATTAATAAGCACATTAATAATAATAATAATAATAATAATAATAATAATAATAATAATAATAATAATAATAATAATAAAATAATAATAATAATAATAATAATAATAATAATAATAATAATAATAATAATAATAATAAAATAATAATAATAATAATAATAATAATAATAATAATAATAATAATAATAATAGTAACAACAATAGTAATAATAATAATAATAATAATAATAATAATAATAATAATAATAATAATAATAATAATGATGATTGATGATATGATTCTGTTTTACGTCATGAACTCCCTTTTCTACTAAGGGCTAGGACGGTTGCCTTCTTACCTTTTTGTGTTAATAATAATAAAATAATAATAATAATAATGATAATAATAATAATAATAATAATAATAATAATAATAATAATAATAATAATAATAATAATAATAATGATAATAATAATAACAATAATAAGAAGAGGAAAAATAAAAATACTACTACTACTACTACTACTACTACTACTAATAATAATAATAATAATAATAATAATAATAATAATAATGAATATTTAAAAGAGAGTGAAATCTCCCAACACTACCGTATATGTAACTGCAGTTAGCGAAATAACCGGTTTTTCTTAGCTTGATGCCATTCAAGGAACCCAATGGATTCTAGGAAAATTCTTTGTATACCGTTTCTCATTGTTTTCCTATTTGAGGTAGAGCTGTAAGAAGGGGAATTTTACCTTTTTCGCAGGTCTGTCATGAAGGTACTGATCTTCCAAGATTCCACATAACTAATGGTGAACAAAAAGTCAGGTGAGCTGACATGGACAAACGCACAATGGACGCCATTACTCCGGATTCGGTTTTACGTCATGAACTCCCTTTTCTACTAAGGGCTAGGACGGTTTCTTTCCCTCATATCCCCCAACAGATTTTGTCGTAATGATGCTGTCCAAACTACCTTAGGGCATAGAATTCTGGACATCCTGGGTGGTAACCGTACGTTGATAAGACCGATTTATTATTCAATTTGCAAGATATTACTTAATAGCTCTAAACTTCTTCTATAAAGTTTCTTTGGAAGATTATCTCCTTAGTATTGTCAGTGTCGTAAGAACCGACTATAATGGATAGGGAAGTGACCAGCAGGCAGTATCATCCTGCTAAAATTATTATTATTATTATTATTATTATTATTATTATTATTATTATTATTGTTATTATTATTATTGTCATCATCATCATCACCATCATCATTATTATTATTATTATTATTATTATTATTATTATTATTATTATTATTATTATTATTATTATTATTATTTCCGTAACAGTTGACAGTAGGGTTGAGATGAAACTCTTCTCCATCTCGTTTTTGCTCACTTCATATATATATATATATATATATATATATATATATATATATATATATATATATATATATATATATATATATATATATATATATATACACACACACACACAATACATAGTTGCACACAAACACACACACCAGGGTTGGAAAATATCAAGATGTTTTAAAGAAAAAAAAATATCTTTAATATAAATCGAACAGACCAGGAGACTGGTAGTTACGAGCATAGGGCTCTTTTCCGTAAACACAAATAGGTAATTACAAGCGCGCACGCGCGCGCACACACAGCTCTACAAACCTAAGGAGCTTTATTGGAGGTGTTTGGAAAGTAAAACATGATGTTTGAATATACAAAAAAGGTTGTACTTACACTAGTCGCT
The DNA here is from genome assembly GCA_037179515.1 of Halocaridina rubra. Taxonomy (NCBI): domain Eukaryota; kingdom Metazoa; phylum Arthropoda; class Malacostraca; order Decapoda; family Atyidae; genus Halocaridina; species Halocaridina rubra. The sequence continues at coordinate 72,836 of JAXCGZ010005791.1, forward strand.
GAAACCACTGGTAGAGGCAGTAGGACAAGGGGCCATAATACCAATATTATGGACCGCCAGTAGGGGGCGATGTGCCATCTCAAAAAAGAGCGGCTCGGAGTAAAATCTGTCGTTAAAGTAATATATATTAATAGTAATAATACTGATGATAATAATGATTAAAATAATAATAATAACGGTATGTCGTTAGGAGGGATGAACAGTACGTTGGGAGGAGGGTGATGGAAATGGATATACAGGGTAGGAGAAGGAGGGGAAGACCAAAGTGTAGGTGTTATGGATTGCATCAATGACGACCTGAGGTCTAAAGGTTTGTTGGGTGATGAGGTATGGGACAGGAACATATGGAGAACACTGGCCAGAAACATCGACCCTACATAAAAGTGGGAAAAGATGTAGACGAAGAAGAAGAAAAAGAGGTATAGTAAAGGCTGCCTATGCTTTCTTAGCTAACATAAGGGTGTCCTTCAGGCCCATGGACTAGGTAATGTCCAGAAATATTTGTGTGATTTATGTGAGCCAAAAGCTGGAATATGCAGAGATCTTTTGGAATTTGCTCATGATAAAGTATATTATTAAACAGGAAGCAGTTCAAAGATATGCTATGAAGCTGGTTACAGAGACACGTAAGCTCAGCAAATGAAACTAAAAGAAGGGGGATTCGGTGACGGTTTTTATAATACCATCATGGCTTTGACAGAGTTGACAGGGATCGATATTTTGATATAGGTGTCTCTAGAACTAGAGGTCATAACTTGAAACTTCGTAGGGAAACTTCTTTGCAAGATCTAAGGAAGTACATTTTTTAGAGTAAGAATAGCTGATGATTGGAATTTGCTTAGCGAGGAAGCATTAAATTCTAGTTGCATTCATAGTTTTATGGACAGATAAGTGTCAGTGAGTAAAAAAAATGAAGCCAATCAGGAGACGGGGAGTTACGAGCATTGCTCTCTTTCCGTAAACACAATTAGGTACATACAGTTTGGTAAATACTTTACACACACATACACACAAAATATATTCTTCTCTCTCTCTCTCTCTCTCTCTCTCTCTCTCTCTCTCTCTCTCTCTCTCTCTCTCTCTCTCTCTCTCTCTCTCTATCCATCTATCTATCTATCTATCTATCTATCTATCTATCTATCTATCTATCTATCTATCTATCTATCTATCTATCTATCTATATATATATATATATATATATATATATATATATATATATATATATATATATATATATATATATATATATATATATATATATATATATATATATATATATATATCCAGTTGCGATAATACAACTGAAGGTCTTTTAGACTTAAATAGGACTGTCCTGGACAGCTCCATGTTAAGTCTTCCTTCAGTTACGGATCCTTTTCTATGCCTACATATACACAGAATATTCTTGCATATTCAGTACATATCTTTTATTATCCTTTCACATCTGACAAGTCACAACAGTAGCCATATCGGTTCCTCTTTGCTTTGTTTCTTCGTGCCCATGCGCGATGAGGGCAATTTTCTTTGTCCGTCTTGGTGTAACACACACACACACGCACACACACACACACACACACACACACACACACACACACACACACACACAGTTTGCAAACTTATGGAGAAACTACTAAGGAAACATATCTCTCTTCACTTGGAATCCTTCAACTTTTTGTCAGTGAGGCAACATGGCTTCAGAGAAGGAAGATCAACAGTAACAAACTTATTAGAATTTTATGATGAGGTAAGCCAAATCTTACAGGAAAGAGAGGGCTGGGCAGATTGCATATTCCTAGACTTCCAGAAAGCGTTTGACACTGTTCCACATGGGAGACTTATTAGGAAGCTGCAATCAATGGCTAGAATAGGTGGAAATGTCTTGGAATGGATAAAAACTTACTTAGAAGGAAGGGAACAGAGGGTTAGAGTAAGACACTCAGTGTCTGAATGGAGAAGAGTTAGTAGTGGAGTTCCACAGGGTTCAGTTTTAGGGCCACTTTTGTTCCTTGTATATGTAAATGACCTACCAGAGTCTGTAAATTCATTCATGAATATGTTTGCAGATGATGCAAAGATTGTGAAGAAAGTAAAAAACGAGAACAGTGGTAGAGAACTTCAGGAGGATCTAAATAATCTGCATGAGTGGTCAGAAAAGTGGCTAATGAAATTCAATACCTCAAAATGTAAGGTAATGAGAATGGGTACAAGTGCAAGAAGGCCCAAGCTTGACTACTCGGTGGCTGGAGTACAACTTCAAGAGACAGAAAATGAGAGAGATCTAGGAGTAAACATACTGGCAGATTTGTCTCCAGAAATACATATAAATGGCGTAGTAAGGGCAGCATATGCATTCTTATCAAATGTAAGGGTAGCCTTCAGGCACATGGACAAGGAAATGTTCAGAAATATTTATGTAACCTATGTGAGGCCAAAACTCGAATATGCAGCCCCCTTTTGGAATCCGCACTTGAAAAAGCACATAGCTAAGCTTGAAAAAGTTCAAAGACATGCCACGAAACTGGTGCCAGAAATACGCAATCTCGGTTATGATGAGAGGCTGAGGGAATTAGACTTGCCATCACTCGAAGCTAGAAGAGTAAGGGGGGATATGGTGACAGTCTTTAAATTCCTTCATGGTTATGATAGAGTGGATAGGGATCGATATTTCGATATGGCTGGCTCTAGAACTAGAGGTCATAGTTTGAAGCTTCGTAAGAAAACTTGTTTGCAGGATGTAAGGAAATACTTTTTCAGTGTAAGAGTAGTTGATAATTGGAATTGGCTAAGCGAGGAGGTAGTTAATGCTATCTCAGTCCATAGTTTTAAGGACAGGTACGATAAGTTTCACTAAGTCTAAAAATGGAACCGATCAGGAGACGGGAAGATACGAGCTTTGGGCTCTTTCCCGTAAACACAATTAGGTAATCACATATATATATATATATATATATATATATAATATATATATATATATATATATATATATATATATATATATATATATATATATATATATATATATATATATAAAGTACTTATTAATTTCGTGACCTGAACTGGTCACCTTCTCAAAGTACAAGGTGACCTTTGAGAAGGTGACCAGTTTAGGTCACGAAATTAATAAGTACTTTATATATATATATATATATATATATATATATATATATATATATATATATATATATATATATATATATATATATATATATATATATATATATATATATATATATATATATATTCGTTGTTTTACTTAATGGGCTTTTCCTTCCATTTTAGACTATGTTAACAGTTCAGTGTTATTAATATATATATATAATATATATATATATATATATATATATATATATATATATATATATATATATATATATATATATATATATATATATATTGATAGATAGATAAATACATAGATAAATGGATAGATAGATAGACAGTTAGATAGAGACAGAGAGGATTATATTACCTTAGGTAGAAAACAACCATTGTCCAGTAATGACCTAGTTTTCCTAGTATCCAAGTCGAAATACGTCTCTCTCTCTCTCTCTCTCTCTCTCTCTCTCTCTCTCTCTCTCTCTCTCTCTCTCTCTCTCTCTCTCTCTCTCTCTCTCTCTCTCATTCGATTGTACTATACGGAATACAGTATATTCTTCGACATGTGTCTTATTTTGCATGTATGTTTATTTATTATTTATTCACATATTTACTCATTTCTTGTGCAGAGCTGCAGGACAAGATTTCTCCGTAGACGTTCTAAGCTCATTATTATACAGTATCTTGTAACGTTAAGCTATATTTCTCGTCATTTCACTACAGGACATGATTTCCTCGTAGACCTTTTTTTTCAGATTCTTCACCCACGGATGGGTGGAACGGGTCATGGAGGACCCATAGGGGTGTCACCAACCGGCACAGCCCCAATCCTCCACTGTGGTGACCAGTCACAGCAGTAACCTCCCCAGGAAACAGCTTAAACTCTCTTGCCTGGACGAGGCGCGATCCCTCGACTTCGTGAATGTGAGGCCAGTGCGTTACCACTGTACTAGCCAGGAGGCAACCGTTCCCAAGTCATACTGGAGTCTCCTTAATCGTCGTTATTTAAAGTTTACCTTAAAATCCTTTGAACTATTCGAGAAAATAAGGTTCATTTCATCCGGCCAAGAATCCCCTTCAGGCAGTCGCCGAACAGGTTTTCTCGACCAATTATGCGTTTCCTCCATACATGAGCGAACGCTTTAGGCATCTCATCCGTATCATTATCAAGAATAGGAAGGAAATGGTCATCTTCTTTGCTGGTTCTAAATAAAACAAGAAGTCATGCTTACAGAAATGGTGTCCTACCCTTCTGCACCTTAATGCAAGATTTTTTTTTTTTTATACGTTCCACTATGAGTACCATGTGGTTACTCATGCAAGCAATGACCAAACCCAACGTTGGTTAACTTAACTTTGCTATTTTTATTTTTATTATTATTATTATTATTATTATTATTATTATTATTATTATTATTATTATTATTATTATTATACGTTGTAAAAGTTTTCTGTCTATATACACTGGTCAAATTATAAAGTACGTGGCCTAGTCAAAGCAAAACCTATTCTGTTTTTGGGAGGAAAATGCGATGGGACTAATCTCCAGTACCTTCGCTCCGCCTCTTCGGTCGACTTTTATGACACTCGTATGAACAAGGAGACGACATTCATGTCTCCTTGTTTTGGCAGATGTAGTCGTTACCCTGAGTGCATGCCCTTGCTAACCTCAGACCGTGACGGGGCGCGAACCCTTGACCTGACGCCTCAGAGTCGCGGACTCTACCGTTTGAGCCCCGGTGACATTCTTGTCTTGCTCTGTGGAGAAAGTTCACAAATAGTTGCGGAGAAAGAGAGGTAGCGTCCGCGACTCTAAAGCGTCAGGTCGAGGGTTCGCGCCTCGTCACGGTCTGAGGTTAGCAAGGGCATGCACTCAGGGTAACGATTACACCTGCCAAAACAAGTCCTTCGCAAGAAGGCAACCGTCCTAGCCCTTGGTTGAAAAGGAAGTCCGTGACGTAAAACCGGAACAAAAAAGCCCATCTTTTGTGAAACCCCGAACGGGATCCGAATTCTTTATCAACTCTATTTGCAAAGAGCTTGAACTCCTTTCTAATTATTAGTTTCTAATAACAACAGTAGTAGTAGTTGTTGTAGTAGTAGTAGTAGTAGTAGTAGTAGTAGTTATTGTTGTTGTTTTTGTAGTAGTAGTAGTAGTAGTAGGAGTAGTAGTAGTAGTGAAATTAATAATAATAATAATAATAAAAATAATAATAATAATAATAATAATAATAATAAGAAGAAGAAGAAGAAGAAGAAGGAGAAGAAGATAAAGAAGACGAAGAAGAAGAATTATAATGATAACATATACTTGTAAAATCAGCTAGATAAATACAATTAAAAATACTCATAATGACTTCATTATCGCTCTGTGCTCATCTAAACAGATGCGTTTGGAATGGTTATTAGTTAAGTTTTCTTTTTTTTTTTTTTTTTCATTTGATATTTTGAGTTATCTGTTTTTAAACTGATTATCAGTAGGGATTTTATCAGATAACCTCTCAATAATTATGGTAATCACACACTTCTGTTCCAATACTCTTATCTTGTATTTTTATGCCCTGGTATTACAACATTTACAGAAAGACTGGCATTGCGATTTTTTTTTAATTATGAGTGACACTGGGAGGGCAAAGAAAGATGCCTGCATCGGGCCCGGGCACCAAGGGCACTTTTAAGAAAAATACAGAGAAACAGATGGGAAGTGTTGTGACTTGTTAGATGTGAAGGGATAATAAGAGAGGTGTTATGAATATGACATAATATTTAGGAGTAAATGTCTATCCGTCTATATATCTATTTACATACATACATACATGAGCCATTTCTCCCTTATAAGGGAGTGGCTGAGTCAAAGCAAAATACTCTGACTCCTAGGAAATAACACAGAGGATGGGATTCCCACTTCCTGCGCTTCACCCCATTTAGTCGACTCTTACGACACGCAGGGGAACACGGAGGAAGTCAAAGCAAAATATCTTGACTGCGGAAAGAAAATATATAGGAGGGGATTCCCAGTCCCCTCGCTCCCATCATTTAGTCGACTTTTAGGACACACAGGGGACCAGGAGAGTTCGATCTGGAACCCTTGGCGTAAGGTCACGTAAAAAAAAAAAAAAGGTCATTTTGTTGGGGAAAGGAGAGAAAGGATGGGGGGTGGGAAGAGTGTCTTTCATAACCTGGTAAATTGTACACCAAGGTAGTGTTTTATATATCTATCTATCTATCTATGTATCTATCTATCTATCTATCTATCTATCTATCTATCTATCTATCTATCTATCTATCTATCTATATATATATATATATATATATATATATATATATATATATATATATATATATTTATAAAGAAAACAGTCAATAATTAAATATCGAGTGAAATAACTTCACTGAAATATATATAGTTTGATGTAAAAACAGAAAGTTCCGACTCATTTTTTTTTATATTAATCAATAACTGTACATGGGGGCATGTGCACTCTGGCGCCTCCAGTGATATGCAGTTGTTAACATTACAGTCTACATTTGGTCATGTAATTAATTAAGAATAGCAAGTAATTAAGAATGAAATATAATGTAACACTTGATTGATGGCAGAAGAGCATTCTGCATTAATTAATTAAGGGTAATATATGTTGTACATCGCTTAGCTTGATCGTGTTTACATCAGCGGCTGTTAGGTGTCATAATTTTAAACTACTTTACATGTGGTTATAATTTTCATTAGCCCTTGCTGAGTGCTATCATTTAAGTCAAATGTCCACTTTACCACAGAAACATTACAGACAGTTTAAAGCAGATATAGTATTAAAAATTTCTGATTAAAGTAATAAGTAGGTACATATACATATACATTCAAGCACTTGTATCCATATACTGTATATGCATGCATATACTCATATATAAATAACTAATTAAATGAGTAAATAGAAGTGTCAATGGGGCTTCATAATCATACATATCTAGGAGAGAGAGAGAGAGAGAGAGAGAGAGAGAGAGAGAGAGAGAGAGAGAGAGAGAGAGAGAGAGAGAGAGAGAGAGAGAGAGTATGTGGTATTCATTTCAGCAAAAAGGGTTATTAGTCCTTTCCATCGATATATATGCATGCACACATATACATTGGAATCTGGGGAGATTCCATGATGCTGGATACAAGTGAACGTGGTACTTATCGTCCAAAAGGGAAGGAGGGATACAGCTCTAAACCATAGGATTGTTTTCTTGACCAGCAAAGTTATAGAGAAACTACTATGAACACATCTCTCTTCACTTGGAAACCTTCAACTTTTCGTCAGTGAGACAACATAGCTTCAGAGAAGGCTGATCAGCAGTAACAAACTTATTAGAATTTTATGATGAGGTAAGCCGGATCGTACAGAAAAGAGAGGGCTGGGCAGATTACATATTCCTGGCTTTTCAGGAGGCATTTGGTACGGTACCAAACGGGATTACTTTTTAAGAAGCTGCAAGTAATGGCGAGAATAGGTGGAAATTTCTTGGAATGGATTAAAACTTACTTAGAAGGAAGGGAACAGAAGGTTAAAGTAAGACACTCAGTATCTGAATGGAAAAGGGTTAGTACTGAGGTTCCACAGGGTTCAGTTTTATGGCCAGTTTTGTTCCTTGTTTACGTAAATAGCCTGCCAGGATCTGTAAATTCATTCCCGAATATCCTTGCAGATGATGCAAAGTTTGTAAAGAACATACGAGATGAGAACATTGGTAGAGAATGTTAGGAAAATCTAAATAGTCTGTATGAGTGGTCAGAAAAGTGGCTAATTAGATTAAATTTTTCATAATGTAAGGTAATGAGAATGGATACAAGTGCGAGAATGCCCAATCTGGGATACTCAATAGCAGGAGCAGAATTTCAAGAGATGGAGAATGAAAGAGATCTAGGAGTAAACATACTGGCAGATTTGTCTCCAGAAATACATATAAATGGCACAGTAAGAGGAGCATATGCTTTCTTAGCAAATTTTAGGGTAGCCCTCAGGCGCATGGACAAGGAAAATGTTCAGAAATATTTATGTAACCTATGTGAGGCCAAAGCTTGAATATGCAGCCCCCTTTTAGAATCCACACTTGAAAAAGCTCGTAGTTAAGCTGGAAAAAGTTCAAAGACATGCCACGAAACTGGTGCCAGAAATATGCAATCTCAGTTATGATGAGAGGCTGAGGGAATGAGACTTACCATCACTCAAATCTAAAAGAATGAGGGGGGATTATGGTGACGGTTTTTAAATTCCTGGTTATGACAGAGTGGATAGAGATTGATATTTTGATATGGCTGGCACTAGAACTAGAGGTCATAGTTTGAAGCTTTGTAAGAAAACTTCTTTGCGGGATGTATAGAAGTACTTTTTTTTAGTGTAAGAGTAGTGATAATTGGAATTGGCTAATTGAGGAGGTAGTTAATGCTAACTCAATCCATAGTTTAAAGGACAAATACAATAAGTATCACAAAATTCAAAATGGAACCGACCAGGAGACGGGAAGTTACAAGCATGGAGCTTTTTTCCGTAAGCACAATTAGATCATTACAGCTTATGGTCTTTTAGTCTTAATTATGTCTGCCCTGGACAGCTCGATGTTAAGTCTTCCATCAGTTACGGATCCTTTTCTATGCCTACATCTACACAGAATATTCTTGCATGTTGGGTACACATATCTTATCATTCCTTCACATCTGACAAGTCACGATACACCCCATCTCTTCTAATCTTTGCTTTATATTTCTTCATGCCCAGGCACGATGGGGGCAATTTTCTTCGCCGGTCCTGGTGTCACACTCATAAAAGAATGGAGTAATACGTTTTTCCATATTTTAAATTGCTAATGGTGTGTCTGTAGTTTTCATTTACAGAGTTATACTGTTTGTGAACATCATGCACCCTCCATACTGTCATGTCCTGCATGTATAGTTTTCTATGTTATGATTTTAGGTATAGGAAAAGAACCGTAAATGCTTCCTATACATGTGATAGCCTTTTGTCTCTTTACCAGAAATAAAATTCTGCTTGTGACTCGCTCTCTATTGGTCGTTTTTTCCGATTTATTATTACTAGTCATATCTTTCCTTATAACTCCGATTTTTTTCTTGTTGTAAATTTGTATTTACAATTTTATCATAATTAATCCCACTTATCAAAAAAGCCTTTTCTTACAACATGCTTAGATGATCCCAAACCTTAATTTTCAAATCTACTCACATCAAATTATCATTTCCCATCAGTAATACTATAATCACGGGTGAATATTAGAAATAGTATCATATCTCCCTCCCTTGTTCATATAGCTTCAAGTAATGGTAGATCTCATTCTTTTATCCCTTTTCATTACTAAGGTCTGGACGCTTTGTTTCTCCCTCTACATCCTAATATTTCTTATCTAGATTCTTTTACTAATTATGACACTCGACGGTAGACATTGATTGACTTAGACGATGATTAATTTTAATTTTAAAATATTATCAAAAGTGAACAGCTGCTTTTTTTTATTTTTTTTATATTACAGAATTTTTCATATTAAAGAGAATACATTTGACCGATGAACAATATTTTATTCACATATTTAATTATTTATTAATCAACAATTACTTTGTTAAATGGTTAGTAATTTGATGTATTTATATATGATTGATTTGCTAAGAATTTTTTTCAAATTTATTTATTCAGATTTATTTCTCCTTAACATAAAATTGTGAAATCGTGTTCTATTATTTAGTATTCGTAACAGAAAGCACAAAACTCACCTTTGCTTTCTCCATCCATGACTGTGTGTGTATCTTGATTTGGCGATTATTAAGCGTCACGGGGATAACATAAAATAGCAACGAGACCGGCTATAGCAAGGTAAAGAAACTATAATTCAACTCGGGGTCAATGAAACGAATATTTAATAGAAAAAATAAAAAAAATTTGGTCATAATCACCCCTCGGAGAAACAACGAATAATGCACACCATACCAAGCGAGATTTGATCACGGAATGATTATAGAGATAAGATGGTAGTAGTCCCTACTTATCTGTGTTATTTATTTTCTTTTATCATGGTAGTCTTAAGGAGATATGTATATGTAATTAATATCTTTACAGATATATATATATATATATATATATATATATATATATATATATATATATATATATATATATATATATATATATGCTCATCGCATACCCAGGAGGTGTCGGGTTCAGTTTCCTAGGGGGTCAATAAATATTACTATTATGAAAACAACATCAATAGTAATAATAATAATAATAATAATAATAATAATAATAATAATAATAATTATAATTATAATGATAATCATCATCATCATCATCATCACCATTATTATTATTATTATTATTATTATTATTATTAGTATTATTAGTATTATTTTTATTATTATATCACGCACTGTGTGTGCAAATAGTAGAACATAGCAGATCGTCCCTATGGGTTAGGAATTGAACTCTGGACCTTTAAAATCATAACCATTGAGCTACAAGGTATTATGCAAGAGAAAAAACACTCTTATATGAAATATATGATTAATTTGTTTGCCCAATTGTATTCATGGGAAAGAGCACTATGCTCGTAACGCCTGTCTCCTTAAAACTTTGGATGGACTTGGCGTCTATCCTGCAAAGAATTTTCATGCTTTAACCTTTAAAGCATGATCTCTGTTTCTAGAGCAAATCATATCAATATATAATTCTCTATAAACTTCATCAGTACCATGAAAGAATTAAGAAAAACCGTTACCATATCTCATTTCTTCTTTCCTCAGTTGATGGTAAATCTGACTCCTTTAACCTTCCCTCATAACTGAGATTCCGTATTTCTTTCACTAGCTTCGTAGCATATCTTTGAATATTCTCCAACGCGTTTTTTTTTTTTTAAGTTCGGATTCCAGAAGGGTGCTGCATATTCAAGCTTAGGCCCCACATAAGCCATGTAAATACTCTATTTCGAAACATATTTATCATATGCCGGAAGGCCGTACATATTTTTGCTAAAAAAGTATGTGCTGCATTCTGTGAAATTTATTTGCATTTGCAGAGACAAATATGCCATTACATTGACTCCTAGATCTCTTTCAAACTCAGAATGTTGAAATTTACCCGCTCTTGCCCTCTTGTTCATTTTCTTTGCGTCCTCCACTACTCTCACAATCTGTGTGTGTTTTGTAGATATATGCAAAAATACATTTACAGACACTGGCAGATTATTTACACTTACGAAGTGGAGACGTGGCCCTAAAAGTGAACCTTGCAGAAGCTCGGTGATAAGCTTTGTCCGATTATACTTTCTGCGAAATGCTCCATTAGCGTTTTTTATTTCCCACCATAATAATAATAATAATAATAATAATAATAATAATAATATCAGATTACCCTCTGGGCTGGAATAGAACCCTGGACCTATGAAATCAAAGAAGAAATTTTAGACAATGAGCTACAAGGGCTTATAATGTAGGAAAACCCACTCCCGTGCGGTCTAAGAGGGGAATGAACAAGAAGTCGTCTTGAGCTCGAGCTCAAGACGACTTCTTGTTCATTACCCTCTTAGACCGCACGGGAGTGGGTTTTCCTACATTATAAGCCCTTGTAGCTCATTGTCTATAATTTCTTCTTTGATTTCATAGGTCCAGGGTTCTATTCCAGCCCGTAGGGTAATCTGATATTATTATTATTATTATTATTATTATTATTATTATTATCATCATCATTAGTATTATTATTAAAGAATAAACAGAAGGAGAAACCAATAGATCTTCTCTAGAGAACACCAATTTATAACACAGCTTTAATTAGGCTATTCACGACAAATTTCTGATGTTGATAATCCTACCTGCATTTATATAACTCTTGTTATTATCTTTGAAACTTAAATTGATAATAGGGGTTTGACTGACCTTCATTAAACGTGGCTATTCTCATATTGTTACTAATATCTCTCTGTTGTGTAGATGTATATCAGTCCCTCCAGAGTTTATTTTTTATTTTTGTTTACCTCGTGATGGAGAACTCTTTTTGAGCCCAAATCCAAATTGTCTTTAATGTCTTTATTGTCTGTATTTTTCAGTTATTATCTTAATATTGAAGACCCTTGAGGACACAGAGGTGAGTAATATTGAATTTTACTATGCCTTATTTTATTTTCTGTCTTTTAATATGTATGTACATCTAAGAAGATGAGTGTTGTAAGTGAACTCTTTTCATATGCCTGTAGACGTTATATATATATATATATATATATATATATATATATATATATATATATATATATATATATATATATATATATATATATATATATATATATATATATATATTTATTTATTTATAGAATTTGAAGTTATTGTTCATGGAGCAAGTTATATTTTCGTTATTTTAAAATCTGTTGTTACTGGGAGATGCTCACCCTATTATTAATCTCTATGTAGTCTCCGTGGTTAAATGGTAGCGTCCGCGACTCTGTGTCGGCAGGTCGAGGGTTCGCACCCCGTCACGGACTGAGGTTAGTAAGGGCATACACTCAGGGTAACGATTACACATGCCAAAACAAGTCCTTCGCAAGAAGGCATCCGTCCTAGCCCTTAGTAGAAAAGGGAGTTCGAGACGTAAAACCGAATCACTTGTGTATACAGTGCATATAAAAGAGTCCTCTAACTCTTTTTGTCTATAGAGATAGATATATTCAGACTAGGAATGCGTTTTACTGTATTGTTAACGAGGCAAGGTATATATTCGTTTTTTGATCATTTGTCTTCCTAGAAAATACCGGTTTCACTAGAAATTTCTCTCTAACGTGTTGATACATAAAAGTTCCTTGTCTGTTACTATGTATCTCCAAGAATGGTGTGTGTAAAAAAAAAAAAAAAGTTCATTGTAGAGTATATTTAACTTTTCTGTTTGAATATATACAGAAAAACTTTCTTCTTTTCCCCATTTTTATTTAAATTTATTTAACCTTCTAGCTTACAAAAACCAATTTTAAATTGATTTCCTTCATCTCCCTTGTTCTATCAGATCATGTAAAGACTGTTATTTCTTCTTGACAGTTTTCAGTCCTTGGTCTTCATCATTATTTCTTTGTGTGTGTTTAAAAAAAAAAAAGGTTACCTTAATTAGTCTTGCCTTTTGCTCAGCTCAGTATAATGGAATATTTTTTTTTTTTTTGGACCACACAACACTTATAGATTTCTTTTCAGATTCGCAACCTTACTCATTTCATATTCAAATCTAACCTGCCATATTGACTCTTTAGATTCTCGTATGCCTGATAGTACAGGAGATTTCTCTATATAATATCAAATGGCTCGCTCTCCAAAGGATAAGCACTGATTTTCCCTATAACTGCAATCATCTTGTCCATTTTTTTTTTCTGGTTCAGTCTTACCTATCACTGGATCTAAGAAAAGCTTAGGTCAGTTCCTGAAAGTCTCCTCTGCTCTGAACTGTGTAATATTCTCCTTTATTTAAACAACAATTCAAGTAGCAATGTCATCCCTTTCAGAAGATAGAACTGCACTAATAGTTAAGTCTTTTAAAATCTCTCTCTACTATATGCAGTCATTCATTTGCTTTGAGATTCTTCTCTTAACTGTTTTCTTTTTTCCTTCAAGCTTTTTTTTTTCTTTTCTTTTTTAACCTTCTCTGTTATCTAATTTTTCATTCTATATTATATTCTATCCTAGTGTACTATTTCCCCATACTTTATTTTAAAATTTTCTCAATTCTCTTTCCACATCTTGCATTTCTTTAAATTCATTTGTTTATTTCCTCATAGCATTTCGCCTTCCAGTCATCCGTCTCTTACTCCCCCTACCAATGGGGGGATAGAGTGAGTGGCATTCTTGAGGGAGTGAGACCAGATAAATGTATTTACCTAATTCTACTCATGGGATAGATCCCTATGCTTGAGAGTCCTAGTCTCCTTTCTGCTTCTCTGTGATTCACTTACAGTTTTCAAAACTTTTTTTTTTCTGTTAAATGTGCTTCACTGTATTTAACCTATATGGAAAGCTTTGTTTTTAGTGGTCTTCTTTTGAATTCATTATAAAGATTATCGAGAGATTTATTTTGCCGTTTTGAATTTACTTTTTTATTAATTTAAAAGATGTAAAAATTAATAATTTTGGAGATTTTTTACAACTGTTCTGCATTTACTTAGCTTATTTATACTATATAAAGAGCTTTGTTTTAAGAGACTTGCTATATTGAAGTTTCTTCGCACAGTATGAATTATATATGACATCTCACTTTTTTTTGAGATTAGTCATTTCTCTGTTGAATTTTCTTTATTTTACCGATATTATCATCTTTGTTTACAGATACAATATCTATTATTAAAAGTATTCATTATATTCAAGGTAATAGTTATGGTGTCAAGTATTAATTATTTACTCGATTACACTAAAAATGCATCCACACCGGCAACAAAACATATCAACAACAAAATTTACAACATTGTACGCAACAATGTTTATGTTGTAACTCATACGATGGTGTCAATATGTTGGTATGGCACTGTAAGTGATATGTTGGTACTACTGGTGTCTGTAGATGTCGACTGCTATGTTTAGTTCAGTGTTTACAACTTGTTTCCGACTGCATGTTGCCGACGTGGTGCGTCCACACCGGCAACATGCAGTCGTAAACAAGTTTTAAACATTGACCTAAACATCGCAGTCGACATCTACAGTCACCTGTAGTACCAACATATCGACACCATCGTATCAGTAGCAATACAAACATTGTTGCGTCCAATGTTGTAAGTTTTGTTATTGATATGTTTTGTTGCCGGTGTGGACGCACCTTTATTGTAAATGATTGAAACTGTCAAGAGTTGCATTATTGATTACTGCTTATTTTTCTATTGCATTTACTGCACTTTATGTAATATCAACAGATATGTATTCGGAGAGATCGTTTCTGAGATGGCATATTTTCCCCTATTGGAGAAGCTTTGTAATGGTTTTGCTACCGTTGCTGCTCTTGCCCCTGCCTGTTATTTCTGCTACAAAAGTAAGTATTTTGTATTTTTCGCCACAGTTATTTGTACTTAGTGTACATAGTGCAAAGGTAAGTGGATAGAAATATCTGCTACAAGTGTAAGTTCCTGGTATATCTGCTACAGCATTTACCCATGGTAATTTTACTCGCAGAAATGAGAGACATGTGCTCACAATTCTCCATTTTCTGATCGCTTATTTCCTTAAATCTATATATCCATTTAACTTTACAATTTCCTCACATAGAGAATTCCATTTTCAACTACAGTATTCTTAGATTAGAAGAATACTTTATTACATCTTTCATAAGTTAGTTTTTTTTTTTTTTTTGGTATACCTTTAAATTGCGACCATTTACTATAATAACATATTTTATAAACCTCACAAGCTACTGCTTTACCTCCTTTCTTCACCTTTACTTCACATATACTACAGTAATCATGATTCATATTTCCGATACTGTCACCTCCAGTAGCATCACTATACTCACTGTTTACATCAGCTGACTCTTATCCGCCATTATCAACTTCTGATGTATCACTCATCACTTTTATTTCTTCTTTGTCTGCATCCTATTTCCTTTTCTCTTTTTGTTATGAATAGTGCCTTAATCAGTATTTGTAAGACAATTGTTATTCTATTTTCTGATCTCCTTTTGGATACTTCCTCCTTATTTTGTCCTTGGATCCCTTATGCAATTCATCAACAACACACTGCAGACACTTTTTCTAGCAGAGATTTATAGTGAATCTTGTTACATCCAAGATGTTGCTTACTAATACTAGATCAAGTAGTGATGGTTCATCTCTTTTCCTAGCTTTTCATTATACCTTTTGGTATAAAAAAAAATTGTCCTTGCATACAATCTAATAATCTTGATCCAGAAAATTCTCATTTACTATTGAAATTACGACTATAATGTTTTTTTTTTATTATTATTAAAACTCCATAATTTATAACCTGCTATTTTTCTTCCATTTGCAATGTTCACAGCAATATCTTTCACTTCTCGTATACCTTTATTTCTTACCTTATACACCTTGTATCTTCTTTATACCCTCTTGGATTATGTACTACGGCTAATTATAATGCTGTCTGAGTCCATATTAACACAAGACATTGCAAATGTCTTGAAAGCACTTCCGTAGGAATATCAAAACCCTCAACCTGAAACTTCCCACTAACAAACATAGATATCCTCCCTCCATTCCTCTTTACTGTATGACCACAAGGAAGGACTGTGGCAGTACATAGGTATATCTTATAAATTTGTCTCTGTAATTATTACTATATCATCTTTAGTCAAATGTATCTTATTCCTTAATTGCATTTTTTTAACTTCTGCATCAGTATTTGTATACGATTACCAAAATGAGTTTTTTTTTTTCCAATGTCACCCCTTGTATTGAATATAGCTTGAAGTGAAAATGTTTTATCTTATCCGGTTATTGTCTGCATTTAACCTTCCAGCTTCTTGTAACCAGTTTTTTTGAAGCTATTCTGCTCTTCCTTTGTCCTGTGCTATATCTGCTATCAGATATGAATGGTAGGTATCATTGATAAGTGTAATTAGTATTCTGGTTTCTGCTTCATGTGCAAATAGTTGAAGCACCTGCTACAGTTGTGAGAGTTAACCAGTATTTTGTATTAATTCTCCTAGTGTAAGTACTTAGTTAATATAATATATGCTTGGTATTTCAGCTACGAGTAAATATACTGTACTTTGTACATCCACTACAGACATAATTGGTGTCTATATCTGTATGGGTGAAGTGATTCTTATATGAGATACAGTATATGCGTAATTTATCTTTATGTTCTACTTTTGTAAGTGGCCGGAATAATCCCTGCAATATATAAGATATTGGATATATGCCACTTATGTAAGTAGATGGTATATCTATATATGCAAGTGCTTAGTATATGTGTTAATAGTATAATTGGTTGGTTTTTATGCTACAAATATAAGTACAGTACTCTGCAATGCTGCTACAAGTGGGAGTACTATATATTACTGCTGTAAGTATAATTATTTGTTATTTATGTTACAAGTGTAAGTAGGTAGAAAAAAGCTTTTTGATAAAATACTTTTGTTTTGTTTATACTTGACCTTGCTTTGACAAAAGTATTACAGCAATAAAATGTAAGTTACTCACCGTATTTATCTGTTACTGACTTTTTAATTTTTTTTTAACAAGCAGTTCGTGTGTTTCAGCTTTTGGGTCCAGTTTAAATGTACAGTACAGGCCTTAATGATTTTATAAGTAATATGGCAATTTGGATCATTAATTTTTTTAAAGGGGAATAACTATATGTACATGAGATGTTTCCTGGAGTTATTTGTCTTGAGAATTTACTTAGTGCTTTTAGTCATCTTTACGAGAATCCATAGTTTTATGGAACATATATTATTAAATAACCAACTCTATGATTTAAGTATATGATCTGGAATTCTTGTTTAGAAATTTATTTGTCCTTTCTTTTAACAGGAAGCAAGATGTGGATATGTGATTATGGTAATGGCAGGTTACTGGGTTGCAGAAGTTTTGCCTATCCCTGTGACAGGCATTATTCCAGTCTTTGCATTTCCATTACTTGGTATTCTTTCAACTGGTGAATTATGTATGGTTTATATGAAAGAAACCAACATGCTCTTTATTGGAGGGTTGACTGTAGCTATATCCGTTGAAGCTTGCAATCTTCATCAGCGAATTGCACTCTTTGTCATTCTTCATGTAGGTAAGGTGAAACAAAATACCTTTGACTTCCAAAATGTTTCGAAAAAGTATTATTTCTTCAGTTTAGTTGCTCCTTGTTTTATCTTGAGAGCGTGATTAGAGACTTGTATATTATAACTTTTAAAAAATTTATTTTCATTTCTTGATTACTTTGCTTACAAATTTTGGATGGAAATTATTTTGTAAACACGGGATGAAATACTCGTTTGTTAAACAAGAATCGGTACTGAACTCACTTTTAGATAACTACAAGTATAAATGATCGTTGGATTTAGACTGTGTTTAGACATTTTTTGTGTATGATAATTTCTTTTTTGTTGTTGTAAGTAAGCAGTCATATTGTATTTATATAGTAAAGATAATTACACATTGCACTATTTTTTTGCATTACAGGCCAAAGCCCTCGACGCTTGATGGCAGGTTTCATGATGACAACTATGTTCCTTTCCATGTGGATATCAAATACTGCAACTACAGCCATGATGGTGCCAATTGTTGATGCTATTTTGATGGAATTATATACGGTTTGTTTTTCCTTAAGTTTTATTACTGAAGCTTTTTTCAAGTAGTTAAGCTAGTGTTTTGAAGATATCTCTAATTCTCTTAGTTTAATTCCGTTATCTGTGATAATCTCTTTAAAAAATTCTTTTACACTTGGTAATTTGAATGTTTCTTCAGTTGTGATTTACTTTGTCTTATATACGTCCATTCTTCTCATTATATATTTTATTCTTATCACATCGGTAGTTAGGAAACAGTTTAATTTTATGTCTATCTCTGTTACAGACCCAAGAGGAAAGAAATGTAGCACATTCCGCAAGTGGTGATGTATTGGTTTCGGCTGCTGAACAGCAGCAACTGCAGCATTTATCATCAGAGGGTGACAGTGATACGCATCCTGCTTCAAGGTATCTATACCGTGTAATTTGTTGGTGATATTGAATTTTAAAGAAATATAAATAGAGAGATATATAAGGCTCACTCAGTAAATTTTTCTTTTAGTTGTAAGGATGTTTCAGTGTCTGAAGAAACAGAAAACAACAATGCAATGCCTACAAATGGAAACAACAAAATCCCTGATGATTACATACAAAAGCAGCGACATTATATGCGAAGAGCTTTATTACTAGGTGTCGCATATGCTGCTAACTGTGGAGGAACTGGAGTTGTCACTGGCACTGGACCTAATCTTGTATTGATGGGTATTCTGTCAGAGTAAGTATTTGTAGCTTTCATTTTTGCTTAGAAAAGTTGATGTCATTGTATGGTATTGTAAGCTACATGGCTGAGTCTTGTATATAATATTAACGACGTATACTGTAGTTTCCAGATTAATTGTTATAGTTACCTTAGAGAAAGTGCCTTAAAAGTTTTCATTTGTACATTATCTTAAGCATACTAAACTTTATATCTTGTTTCTGTTTTTTGTCATACTACGAGGACTTTATATACTTTATCAGTATCCAATTATGCTTATGATTTGAAAATTAATAGAATGGATTCGTATGCCTTTATAAGCACTGTTTATCCATTGCAGTTCCTTCAGTGAACCGACTGGACTGAATTTTGCAACATGGATGGCATTTAATGTTCCTGGTATGATTATATGTGTCATTATATGCTGGCTTTGGTTGCAGTTTCTCTTTATGGGTTTATGTCGGTAAGTTTTGAATATAAGCTGCAACAGGCCTGTTCTACAAATTTTATTGCTAAAGATATGAAAACATTGCTTTTTATTTAAGAGGAATTATTTCCAGATGCTGCTGTTATATTAATATAATTAATATTAGGAATACTGTAAATGACAGTTTAAACTTTCATTAGGGAAATTATATTTATTTGTCTGATGTTGGTGAGTTTTATTTGTTTTTTTTTATTCTTGAATTTCAAAACTTGGCGTAGGAGAACACATACCAAAACTTTGGTTCCCATATTGTATAGATTTTAATCCTGAATAGAGTATCTCCCGAAAATTTCTTACTACTAGATAGTGTAAAACATCAAACATAAACATCGTAGATTATTATGTATATAAAGCCCTTTTTTCTACTTCTGGACATAAAGTTTTAGAGACATTATCATACAATATCCATCATGGGCTGATATTACATAAAACCTTTTGTTAAAATATATTATTAAATGATCATAATAAAACTATCACTTAAATTTTTTTTCATATTTGCAGAAAGAACAGCCCTGTGCAGCATATAACACCAGAGCGTGAAATTGCTGTCAAGAAGCTTATTAGAAAAAAGTATACAGATCTTGGACCAATATCTCACCATGAAGCCACAGTTCTTACGTTGTTTATTATATTGGTCTTCTTGTGGCTATTTAGAGCACCTGAGTTTATCCCTGGTTGGTCAGCATGGTTTACTGATGCTTTTGGTGAAGATCTGTAAGTCCATTTGTCTAGTATCTGAAAACCTGATCAATTTTATATTATCGATTTACTGAAAAAGAAATAAGGAAGTTTCATTCACAGAATTCATGGTTGAATCTTATGTATGGGGCATATTTAAGAGAAATGTTAGATATTATTGAAGATAATGGATATACAGAATGAAAGAATACTTTAATTTCCAGGGAACTGGGCGATGCAACGCCAGCTATTCTTATCGCCTTCTTACTCTTTGTTTTGCCATCTAGTCTAGACTTCTGGTGTTTCAGAGATCCTAAAGGTCTGCAGACATACAGTAATATATCATTGTTTTGAAGTATGGGTGATATGGGCATAATCAGTTACACCTGGTAATCATATTCTTAAATGGGTGATGCTCTTTAACCCATTATTATTTTTAAATATTACCCTTAGATACCAAAGCTCCTAAGAGGAGTCCAGCTTGTATGAACTGGCAGATTTTGCATGAAAAAATTCCATGGGGTATCATCCTTCTCATTGGTGGTGGATTTGCAATGGCAGAGGCTTCCGAGAAATCTGGTCTTTCAAAATGGCTTGGAATTCAGTTTGCGAGCTTTGATGTTATGCCCAAGGAAGCTATTGTGTTTGTGGTGTCCTTAATGACTGCCATGTTAACCGAAGTCACATCAAATACTGCTACGGCGTCTATTCTTTTACCTGTGCTAAAGGAGATGGTAGTATTTTCTGTTGTATTCCAAATATTTTGCTGCATTTATTTTTATGAACTTATGTTACCTATATTCAAAAGCAATAGGTATTTAATTTGTAAGATGCTTCATCTTCTAGATGCGAACATTTTGTATTTTTAATTTCAAACACTATATAATATTTCTAATTGTGATATAAACTGCTGAGCATTGGTACTCAGAATGACGCTTTGCAGTAAGCACCATATGCCGAGACCAATTATGAGTTGCAAACTAATTCTTTTACAGGCATTGAACATCCAAGTCAACCCTCTATATTTGATGTTACCAGCAACTGTTGCATGTTCATACGCTTTTATGTTACCAGTTGCTACACCTCCTAATGCTATTGTCTTTAGTGCATCAAATATGAGAAGCATAGATATGGTTTGTAGTGTTTCGTGTCAGTATTTCACTTATAGACTATTTAAAATATTGTAAAATATGCATCTTCTTTTAATGATGTCTATTATTATTTGAATTATTCTTAAAATGTAATTACAGTTGTCTGCAAGTGCACTTATTTAGACTATTCTATATTTTACTGGTGCATATACAAGTTTGTGACTTTCTACTACACATAAGAATAGTGATCGTGTTTTCTAGATTTCAAAGACATTTTACGAAGTCTCCAATTGCCTGTAACTGTTTGATTAAATAGTAATATTATTGTATTATTCCAATACCAGTAGCTTAATTTGCTTCATTATTTTAAAGAGGGAGAATTATTTACTTATATAATAGACAAGTAATTCACTTCTATCTTTAATCAAACTTTGTTAATAAAACCTTTCTTGTTTTATTTCAGGTAAAGGCTGGCTTTATAATGAACATTATATGTGTTTTAGTGATAACACTGACGATCAATACTCTTGGAGTTGCGTTATTTGACCTTAATGAAATGCCATCTTGGACAAATTCTACAACGTCAAGTTTATGAAATATTTTATAGTGATAAACTTTTTTGTGATATCAAACTTTTAATAGTAATTTTTCTATAGTGTTACGTCTTAGCAGGTTAGTTTATTGCAGCATGTAGAAATTGTATGGAAATATAATGTTCTTTATTACTGCATTTATTTTCTGAATCATTATGTTATGTACAAGTATCACCTGCAGGAGGTTATTTATGGGACTTAGAAATTGTAGGAAAATGAGTTATTTTCTAGCATATTGCATTGTTCCACCAGAGTTAGCAGGGTGGATACAACCCATGGAAAAATTACATGAAAATAAGATAAAAATTTACTTTCACATCTCTAAAATTGCGTACTTCATCGTTTCCTTTCCCTTCTAGGTCAATATTCATGCTTATGAGCAGTCTCTATAGTGAACATGATGAAGCCAGTGCCATTGCTGAATTTCAGAACTAGGTGTGATTTCCAGGTTTACTCTGGCTCAGCCATGAGGGCTTGATTGCAAACACTAACATTAATTTTTTATTAGCTTGTTTTTTGAATCAATGTCTTATGCACAATATAACCTCAAGAGGGCCTATATATGGTACACTTCATATACAAAATATTCCTTAATATTTAGTCTTTTATGACATACAAATGCCTCCTGTTTTAGGGAGTCCTAATTTTTTCACAATGAACAGGAATCCTTGGTTTTGTGCATTAAATCATGGAGGTCCTAAAGTAGAAGGAAATAAAACTATATCTCAAAAGTACGGTGGACACTATTTTACAATTTTTTTTTTACCGTATTTTGACGCACCAGTGAGCAACTTGCATTTCGTTTACATCCCCAATGTGGACTGAATATGATCAAATGCAAGGTGCTCAAACAAACACTACTATTCGTACTCGTAGAATTAATTCATAGTACTGTACTTACACATCTTCTCATATGAGATTTTGACATACAGCATTGCATGGAAGCCATTCCTAATTTCTGCAGCTCTGTAAAGTAATTTAAATACATACTATGATTGTAAAATATCGGTGACTATGACACGTCTCTACCTTGAAAATTGAATTGACTTTATTGTTGAACACTTCAAAGACAATAACCCCCCCTCCATTAGATGGCATTAGCTGATTTGTTTCTATGTACCCCGCTTACAACTGTTGCGAACCATTCAGATTTCAAGAATTTTCAGGTCGTTTCTCCCCAGCAGAAACAGCCTGCTAAGCCTCATGCGATGGTTGGAGAGGTAAGTGCTGCTGAGTTGCAATCAGTAGTTTTCAAGGAGATCGAATTCGTGAAAAAGAGGAAGGAATTAATGTGGTAATTATGCTTTCTGAGAGGGTGGTTCATGTATATAAATTTAAGTTGGTAGTTAGGAAAGCCACTAGGTGTATTAGAGTGGATATGCATATCCAATTTGCTTTTCTTCCTCCCATTGTAATCATAAGGTTCCATAATCCTTGCGTCACTTTAATTCCATTACTATCATGTACTCAAAGTGTAACGGATATTTCCACATCATTCACATTTGTTGAGTGCTTTGCGTTGCTCCAAGCATAGCCAAGCCCAGGGAAAAAAATGACTGCAAACTCTAAGAAAGATATCAAGTGTCCAAGATGGAAAAATCCACCTGGCTTACTCTTAAAGCATTGTTCTGTATACAAGGAGGCAATAGCAGTAGATAAAATGGCTCGCATGAATAAGTTTTTGTAATAAACTGTTAGACTGCTAGCAGAAAGAAGCTGCTAAATCATTATCGAAGTTATCTACTATGAGTTAGGTGGGCAAAGTAACATTGCAAATGCCTCTATTTTAGGGCAATGTGTTGGCCACAGTCCCTTTGAGGATCTAAATTCCCTGCTTTGTCCTCTACAGCAGCTGTACCTTGTAATAATGTGATTCTTATGACACGGGTGGATATGGAGACTCAAAGTGAAATGAAGAAAAGCATATTCTCTGCCTTCTCCGAGATATTCTTCTCAAATAACTTTGCAAAGTTAGTATGTAAACTTTATTTCTGTCCTGACTTCGGCTGACCCAGTAGCAGCAATGAAAGGGATAAGAAGCCTCCTTGACGCCCTTTGCATCTGCTATCGATGACCAAATAATATAGACTTGGCCTATCCGTGACTAGTGTCAACCAGTGCACAATGCTGTTCCTCCGGCATTCGTGCAAAAGAAAAAGTTTCATTGTCCGTGCCTGTTGAGACACACCTAGTGGAAAATAGCAGCTTTTCGGTGGCAGTACAGTGTGAATCTGTAGTAACTGGTGCCACTTATCTCCCTTCTCCAAACAAAGTACTGTACCTGATCTGGCTCATGCGCATTTAAACCCATCAAATCTGATGGTCAAGGCGCAATATTATCAAAACATGTCCCAATTTCTCCTCCCTAGTTACCTCTGAAGGTAGCCATCCCAAGAAACGGATTGTTTACATTGATAAATAAAAGCTGACACCATGGATCCCCCATGAAAATAGGAGTTATTCATACCAGAGGGAAGTGGTTCAATAATGAGTGTTGGAGAGCTAAGGAGTGGAGAGACAAATGCTGGATAAGATATAGTAGGAGAAAAAAATTAAATTCTTGACAAACATGAAAGAGGAAGAAATTATTATCTAAATAAAACAAAAGAGGCTGAAAGGGATTATAAAAGGGTTATCACCAGGAAGGCTAAAGAAAATCCCAATGTTTTCCACAGCTTTATCAGTGGATAACTGAAGGTCAAAGAACAGGTTTTAAAGTTAGAGAGAGCAGATGGAAGCATAGCTGAGACGGATGAAGAGATCTGTGATGCATTCAACAAGCAGTATTAGTCGGTAATTACAGCAGAAAATATCCCACCCCTTCCTAGAGCCATAACCCCCTTATAAGAAGGGTGACTGAGTCATAGCAAAAAACTTTATTCTTTGTGAGAGAAAAATTCAAAGGAGGGGATTCCTAGCCCCCTTGTTCCTCCAATTACTCGGCTTTTATGACACACGAAAGAGGTGTTTATACTTTCCTCAGGGGGAAATATATGTATGCAATTTAATGTATGTATAAAATAATATGTGAATTACAAAAATGGCTCAGTGTTTCTTCGCAATTCATAGAGTCGATTAATTGGACTGGAGTGATGGGTAAGGAATCCCCTCTTGTATTTTCCTCCCTCTAAGAGTCAAGGATTTGCTTTGACTCGTACCCTTTTACAAAGGCGATTATTTCTTATATATATATATATATATATATATATATATATATATATATATATATATATATATATATATATATATATATATATATATATATATATATATATATATATCTCATAGAAAGAGAAAGACAGATGTAAAGGCTAAGTCCGTTCGTAATAGACTTGCAGTAAGGTACTAAAAATATCAACAGCTGTTAGTTTTCAACAACAACAACAATAAGAATTGGAATTGTGTGGTAGCTTATTATTGCAATTCCTTCATTTATATATGAATATCTATCAAGGTATTGCTGTTGTTTTAAGTATGTTTTGTTTTATGGTATATATAATAATAGATGAGAGAAATAGTTTACTGTGTCAGGGTATATAATTAGCCAGTCTTTTCAAAATTGAAAAAATGAGAAATTTTTGCCCTAGGTAGTTCATTTTACAATGGTTACAACGACGTGTTAATTTTTATTGGCAGCACCATGAAGAAGGTGTATTATCACGCATATAAGCTTATGTAGTTAATCTAGATGGAGTCTTGGTGTGCATAAAAATGTCTTTGCTCTTCGCACATCCCTAGGGATTGTAATGAGATTCCCAACCATTTGAAGAAAGTTATAAAAAGCAACAGCAACATATTCAAATATCGAATTTTTGGTCAAGATTCATTTTATGCACCCCGTCAGTTTTTGGACTAAACTATTTTTTTTTCTCATATTTTTTGAATTAATGTGATAATAGTGTCCTGAATATATTTCAAGATAGGTTAATTTTACTTGTGTAAGTGCTTACATGACAGTTTCATTTTTTATTGTAGCTTATGTGTATGTCTGTATATATACAAACATGGTGTATATACCTATTCATTATCAGTAATTATGTATAAATATTCATAGGTAAAGTGTATAGTGTATGTATAGTTCAGTTTCTAGTCTAGCTGTAGAAGACAGAGAGAGAAATCTGAGTCGTTAGAAGGTTATAGCCATTAACCTTTCACCTCCCAGCCATAATGCTTTTTACATCTCCTTTGCTAAAGTATCTGAATTCTAGTTTACTCTAATGACAGGGTAGACCAGTTAGCCCCTTGTACCAGGGACCTATACAACGATGGGAGTTTTGTGAGACACTTTGTTCACGAGTTATACTCAGTTGCCCCTGTGTATTCCTATAGGTAACCATGTATTACGACATATGTGTGATATGTAAAATCTATTGTTGTTAAGATTCCTGTGAAAGACAGTTGCTACTACGACTCTTGATGGTGCAGACAAGTTTAATAATGAGTAATTAATATATATGAAGTTAGCATTTGCTCCTGTGTAGTCCCGCAGATCACACTCATTTGTATATGTTTGACACGTGAAGTTGGTCGTGGTTGAGACTCTGCAAAGACAGTAGCCACCTTGACTCTTGACAGTGCATATAAATTTAATGAAAAGTAATTATATAGTTGTTCCTGTAAAGTCTAGCGGGACACTCTGATTTCAGACAGACCACTCGCGTGTAAGAACATGCATTAGAGCTACGTGAATGAAGAATACAAAATTCGAATTTAATTTTGATTCGCGTGACTGTTTGCAGTTTGTTATCGACATTGGGTTTTTTGGATAGATAAGTACTGATAAATCTGTGTTTATAACAATTTTCTTTTCTACATGTGTAATGAATAATAAAACACTCGGTGGTAGAATTTATGTTAGAAAATGTATTATTCTGTATGAAGAATTTTTAATCTAAGGTGAGGAGAGTTTTATTTAGTAATTAACATATCAACATTCAAAAGCCTCCTTATAAATAAATATTTGCTTGTATACTTATGCATGGGATAATTGTATTTTATATTGGTAGATGACATAATTTCAAGATCATTTGTGCTCCTCTACCGAAGCCGTGTAAGGATTTACAAACTTAAGGGGTTATGAGATCAGAGGTAAAAACATATAGGCAATCCTCCACAAATAGTTTTTCTTGGAAACCATGATTTTTTTTGTGCTAAGGCCAGGATTGGTGGCCTGCATTGGGTACTTAATATAATCTAATCCAACCTAACTAACCTACCCAACTAACCTAATCTAACTTGAATTTGAGGCCTTACATACCATATAAGGGTGAATTTAGATGTTTATCTACAGTGCGGCACATTTTAGGATGTAGTATTAACGCTGATTTCTTGGGTAGGCTACGGAGGTTGTGCATAAATTGAATCTCAACCAAATGTTTTCAAAACCTTGGGTGATATAAGCCAATTAATCTAATATATTTTCAGTAAAGGCAAATTTACACCCATCTTCCTTTGTGGGTGAAATGTATATTTTTCTTATAGATTTTGATGGGTTTTCAACCAATCTGACCTTCAAAACCATTGGAAATTATTCTGAAATTAACCCAACCAAAAAACTCATAATTTACGATGGTGTTGAAGGTCATATTCTTCAAAACTCAGAAGAAATCATAGGATAAACATAAATTTCACCTTCATTCAAAAAGCACCATAGAAGTTAATGGAAGTAGCTACCTTATAGGAATACAGGGGCAGGCTGAGGCTCTTACTCTTCTTTTGACTAAATTTAATACCTGATGGGTAATGGGTCACCGGCGATTTATATATTGTAGGCACAACATAAATTTTTCTGCATAGTTTCTGGTCTTTTCGATAAGTACAGTGTATTTTATAATGAGGACCGGTGACTGCTGTCAGTTGAACACCATGAGAATTCAGAAAGTCACCACTTTTCTCGTTATTATTATAAGATTCATCAATGCAGTTATACTTTTATTTTATGACATTTTGATGAGATAAAAATTATGTTAACTTTCAGCAAATTTTATTTTCTTTTTACACCATTTTTCCTCAGACCACCTGCTACAGAAGATTCATCTTACATTGATACTATGATTGTTTTGCCTTATGAATCAAAAAGTTTATGGCACATGGCAAGAGAACTGGTCTCATCCATTCCCTTGTGTTGCACAAGAATTATAATTTAAAACACTTTCCAGTATGCAGTGTACTGCACAATCTGCCAAAGTTCAGACAGAGTCTTATATATCCAAGCTATCAAATTCATGTACACAGGCAGTATTTGTTTCACAAGAAGAGCTTAGGTGTGGAAAAGAAGTGAATTTTGATTCAGAAAATATGAAGAGTGAAGCAGAGGAATTGGAAGATAACAGTGTGAAAATAAAGCCTGCGCCAGCAAAAACAGAAATTAAGCAAATAAACACTGAAATGTCGGAAGTGGAAGATGATCCAAAGCAAGTTAAAACTGAAGAAGAACAATTCGTAAGTAAAACAGAACCTATCTTAAATACTCCTTCATTTTTAGGGCTTGAACTTCAGTGAATGTGCAGTTCTGCTTTCCATATGAGTTTTAAAATATTTTGTGTGCAGCGCTGTACACCTTAAAATACTAAGAAAAGCTATTGATTGTCCTCATATTCATTGCTTCTAATACAATTTCTTACAGGACCTTTTTCTTAATGAATATTAAATTTTTATATATACATTTACTATCTTTGATTTGTTATATTGTCATATGACCAGTCAGTGACCATTCACTTGAAGACTTAATATTTTTTCTTTCATGAAAGGAGAGCCAAGTATCTGATGATGCTTTAATCACTAGCAGTCACAAATGTGTATTATGTAATCAACAACTCCCTTCAAAAGAAGAATTACAAGCTCATTTCAGGTAAAATGATATTACCATATAAATGTAATTAGTTTACTATTTTGCTTATTATTGTATTGCCACTCTTTATTTTGCCTTAAGATTGGGTTAATATTTTTCACTAATTTAAAAATTGGAAATAAGCCCACACACACACACACACAAAAAAACATAAGATTCTTTATAATGCAACGTCCATGTAATTTTTTATTCAGGCGTCATGCCAATCAAGAAATTGACATCAAGGGTAAACCTCGTGTGAAATATCTTAGGTCCAAAGACAAAGACCAGACCGCAACATGTAAATTATCGTCAAAAATTGAGTCTTTAAACCATCCGGTTAAAGCTTCAGATAATGCAATCTGTGATGTTTGTGGTATGTATAGTCTCATTTCTCAAGTATTTTTACACTTTGGTATCTTAAACTCTCTTTCCTTTAATTTTATTTTAACCGATCAGAAATAAAAAGAAAATATGTTTACACTGAGTATATGAATGCCATAATTAACAGTAGCTAATGTTCGATTGCTGTTGATATATAAACATCTTCAGGCCATTTGTTTCTCTAGTTTTCTTATGTAACGATCGTAGATTTTAATCTCTTTGATTGATATCTACTTAATGACTTTTGCATTTATTTACTTTTAAGGTGAAGTTTTCAGCAGTGTTTCGTTGGCTATCTCTCACAAATTTCGAAAACATCCTGACTCTGCCATCAAGTATTATTGTCCTCATTGTGGTATGATGTTTCCTATTAAGGTTAGTGAAGAAATTCCCTTATAATTTCATATCTCAAAAGTTTATATGACTGTCATGCTTTGATTTCTACCATACATAAATGCAAAATGCTTTTCATGTTGCAAGCAAAGAGCTGATAAGGTATTGAAGTACTGTAGTGTCTGTTGTGATTACTTTGTTTGTTTCAAACAAAATGCCTTATCCTACTGAACAGACAGGGTGGCCATATTAGCATCAGAATTGAGGTAGCAATGTTTGAATGTACCTTTGCCCACTCTAGCCTCAACTGTCAGTTGTTTATGGCCTTTTGGTTGATTTTTATTTCAAAGATATCTCTTTAATTATTTTTTATGACTCTCAGGGCATACATGGCTGGAGTTCTCTCTTTTTCCCACCACCATGTCGTTGTGCTTTATACATTGCTACTTGTTATTGTATACATTGTTAGTTTTTTTTTTTTTCAAATCTATGGGGTTATGAGTCTAATCACCCAAATCGTTATTTATGTGCAGGTCGTCTCTGTACATCATCACTTATTATAAGAAAATGTACAGAGCAACAAATCCCAGTTAATTCATTTAGGTAGTTTATAAAAATTATTTTCTATGGTACTAAAGGAATATTATTTCATTGTTATGGTGTTTTATGTGTTTTTATGCTATCTTGAAAATGATTTTATTTTATTCTTGTAGTTCAAGTTTTAGACTCTATTATAAGGAGTCAAACTGTAAAGTTTCAGATGGATAGTAATGGAATAAGCAAAATTACCTAGTAAAGCGTGTTGATGACAGATTACTTTAAAGTTTATGTACTCTGCACCTTTATATAATATAATTTGTACTAACATTTCTTTTTGTAATATTGGTTGTCTAATATCTCACTTGTTTAGGTAAATCGAGACCATCATCTGAAAACTCATCCTCCTGCCATTCCAAAACAGGTTTTTCCATGTTTAGCTTGCAAAATCTCATTTTACAGTATAAGAGCCTTAAAATTTCACGTGGATTCTGCTCACAAAGGGTAAGTCCAATACATTTTTTATAGTGTTTTTATAGTGGTTATTAGTTCTTTGTAATCTTTATTTACAGTCTCTCCTTAATGTCAATTAATAAATTATGTATACTATCAATAAAGTTACAATATGCTATAAATCCAACACACCATAAATAATTGATTTATCTGTTTTGTAATTCTTTTAGGTCAAGCCGTATGATAAGTCCAATCGACACCCCTGCCCCAAGTTTGAAAATTGTATTTAACAATGCTGGTGAACCCTGTAGTATTTATTACTGTCATCTCTGTGGTTGTGAATACCAAATTAAATACAACCTTCAACGTCATTTAGAGAGAAAGCATTCGGAGCATGAACGCACAACTGTACCAGAGTAAGCCTTAACTTTGTTTATATTATAATTAAGTCTTAGTTTTTCTGATTATTGAAGTCAACAGGGTACCGCAGCTGAAGAAAAAGGGATATGGCTGGGCTTAATCATACTTTGCCCATTCTTAACTCTCCTGTCAGCTTATATAACTTGCAGTTAAAAGAATTGAGGTATTCTTTTTCCCTTACCAAGAGGGATTTTCCTTTGCAATATGTGCAAGTTATTATTTTTTGGTACAGTTTATGGTGAACATATTTACAGTACTGTAAACTCTTGTTTCATTTGCATTCCCACAAATAATAGACAGTGGTATTTTGATTATTACCAGGATGGAGTCTTGAGGCTCAGAAGACATATATGTATGGTAGGAAAAGCCCATTAAATAAATCAACGAAAATATATATATATATATATATATATATATATATATATATATATATATATATATATATATATATATATATATATATATATATATATATATATATATATATATAAAGTAATTTATATATATATATATATATATATATATATATATATATATATATATATATATATATATATATATATATATATATATATAATTTTTTTTTTTTCGTTTTTTTATTTAATGGGCTTTTCCTGCCATTTTAGACCGTATGTTAACAGTTCAGTGTTATATATATATATATATATATATATATATATATATATATATATATATATATATATATATATATATGTATATTATATATATATATATATATATATATATATATATATATATATATATATATATATATATATATAATATATTACGATTATCTTTCTCTCTCTATTATTATTATTATTATTATTTTAAGTATTGTTATTATTACCATTATAATCTTTATTATTATTATTATTATTTCTCTCTCTCTAATTGTCATGTGACATCATACACTATTAGTGCCATATCTCTGAATTTGTGTGGGATGTCCTACACTGTTAGCACCATCCGTTGACAAAAAATGAAACAGTGGGGAAATTATTTGTAGTTGCATCAAAATGTTGACAACGATTGAGAAAAACAACGAAGAGGGGTGTGACGAATATCATGTATCCTCTGTGATTCCATTGCAACTAGTTTCATGTATGTTGCTGTGCCAAAATGAGTCCATTTCAAGATTATGAACCAGTTTCCTGACTCCCTTGAATGTTACCTGATCCAGTAAATACACTGACTGGAGGCAACTTTGACAGGACAGACAGTACTCAAAGATGTTTTCACTCACCTTTATATACTGAATTGTGATTGTAAGTCTCTTCATCATCAACAGTATGTTTAATGCTAGTACTCATGCTGGATATTGATTCTCCTGTTTCACAACAGCATGTTCACTGCTAGGTGAGTACAGGGTTTTAACACGATAGGCCT
Organism: Halocaridina rubra; assembly: GCA_037179515.1. Taxonomy (NCBI): domain Eukaryota; kingdom Metazoa; phylum Arthropoda; class Malacostraca; order Decapoda; family Atyidae; genus Halocaridina; species Halocaridina rubra. Next base: position 105,074 of record JAXCGZ010005791.1, read on the forward strand.
CCTCTTTTTATGCAGTGTACTGATGTCATGTCTCATTTGAGCCAGATATAGGAATCAGTCTTTCCTTGTACGTTTTCCAAGGCAGGGTAGAAGGCTGCCAGTTTTCCTTGGAAGCTGTCTAGATTCTTTAGTGTAGTACCTTTTTTGTCCCAGAGTTCTTTCCTCCTGATTTAATTGGGAACTTTCATTTCCTTTGGGGTGGTTCTTTGAATGGAGTCCACTATGGATACGAATGAGAGGTTACCAGTATCCTCTTGATTCCCTACTGAAAAGTCTTGGTTTAATTCTCCGACATTTTACCACACTTAATATATTGTGTTTTATCAAGCTAGGGAGGCTTATTATATTGAGGGGTAGGCTCCAGTATATATTCAGCCATTCGAAGACGCTGAAGGGTAGGAGACATGGCTTCTAATAGTTTATCCAATCATCCAGATAAACAGCAGACAGAATGTTCCTCTCCCATAGTTTTGGGAGGATGAGTTTGGACACATGAAGTGACTTTGGGGCAGTAATGAGACAGAAAAGAAGGACCTTGAAGCAGAGTTTTGAGTTTTCAAGTCTTTAAACCCAGGCATGACGCAGAACTTTCTGGATTCAAGTCTTTAAGTCCAGGCATGACGCAAAGTATTAGTCATTATTGGTAGTTAATGCATCTCCCAGTAGCATCCACTGCATTTTCTCTCCTGTCAGCATTCTGAACTTGCCCTTGGAAATGTATATTTTAAGAGGCAAAAGGTCATGAATTACTCTTGCTTTTTCAGAGTTATTCATGGGAATGGTTAACAAGTAGCCAAACATTTGAAGATGAGTACTTTTCTTATATGCCCAACATTTTATCATCTCTTGACGGGATGCATAAAGACAAACATAAAAATGTTAGCATTTTGTTATGTAATGGCAATTTTGGGACAACTTAATTTTATGAAGTGCATAAAATTAAGTAGTTTCTTAGATTTTAATTTCATAGAATGTGTAGTATTTATAATCACATTTAATATAAAATTATTTAGATATTCAAAATAAATCTTTGTAAGTTTTATCCATAACTTAAAATTCCAAGAATTCAATATTTTCACGTTTGTGTTGCTTTTTATCTGTTCCAGTCAAATTGTACAGTGTAATATCTGCAGAGCTCCATTTTATTCCAAGAGAGCATATGATGCTCATAATCACCATCATAGATCTAGTGATATTTATGCCACTGATGAATTTGTTAGGTATGTAATTTATTCTTTTTAATCATAATTTATATATATTAAAGTATTAATAATTAATAGTCATAAGTTTTTGGGATATTGTAAGAGTACATAAGCTGACGATATCCTGTGGCCTGTTCCATCAGGTGATTCCTACAGCTTAGTTTTTAGGGATAAGGAGTGGGCAGTGGTATTACTTTTATGGTAACCTCTGTCAACTCATCAGACTCAGATGTGTGGGGGGGTCATTGATGGGTGGCATAGGATCTTTATGAGGTCAAGAAAAAAGCAAAATGTAAATTTTTTAATAAAGAAGGGCGGGAATGGATTAAGAGATAAGCTTCTTATAATTCACCCTAGAATACATTACATAAAGGAAGTTGAATCACTTACAGTAATTTAAATTGCAGGTAGTGCATTTTGTATTGCAATATAGGATATCTTATTATAAAAAAAATTACCTTTTGCAGAGCTATGTATCCTCTTGGAGGATTTAGTATCTTGAACTTCAGTATGTTTTTTTCAGATATCATAAATTAATGATTTTGTTTGCTCCAGTTCTGTCGATATTGGAATCTTGTAGACTGTGTTCGGAATTAGATAGTCAGATTTCTGACTTAATGTGTACAGCTGTATCTGTAGAAGATAGATAATTCTTTTATCTTTGCATGAATTTTTCTTTGTAACGTTATAAAAAAATTTAACTGAATGAATTAAATAAATAAATTTACTTTTACTGTTTCTATTAAAGCTTTCATACACTATTGAGAATATGTTAAAATAGGGTAGGACGACCTTGTAGTCACTATTACTGATCTTTTTTATTGATATACAGTAGTAAATGCGTGTAGTGTTTTGCAGTGTCATAATTAATTGTTCTTACAGGCAAACTGTAATTCAGAGAATTGATCAAGATTTTGACCAGAGACGAGTACCTTCGGTTATTGAGCGTTATCTCTCAGCCTCTGCTGTGAGCTCAAATCGTGCTGCTACTTGGCGTAGTATTAGAGCTGCCAAGAGCAAAGAGGAAAAAATTTCCTCAGTTTCAGATACAAAAGCATTGGAATGTAAAGACTTATTTCTTGATATAGGATCAAATTCTCCTGCTGTTTCATCCGATGGAAATAATAAAACAGAGCCTATGGATGCCTCTTCAGATTCTGATTGTGCTTTATCCACAAGTGTTCTTGATATTGATGATCAGAGAGGAACTCATAAATTCATCCGTGGTGAAAATATGTGTTGGGGAGAACAGAGTACAACAGGAAGTAAAAAACGCTTGCCCAATGACTCTGAGGAGGATGACTGTGAAATGAATAGTTTAGGACTTGTGAACCCAGAGACTGTTTTAGCTAACCCTAGACTTATGTGTGATCATTCTGAACCGGATCTGAGTACTGTTTCCTTGGGAAATGATATAATAGACGAAGTTCTTGGACAAAAAGAAGGTCATTTGACTAGTAGTGATGAACAGAATGAGGAAAACAATGACACTTTGGAAAATATGCGATATAAAGCAGATAGACTTCGGGATGGCAATGAATCTCAAACTTCTGGATTTGTCGTAAGTATTTTAAAAATTTTTGTAAATTCATTGCATGTAAATGTTGCATTTATTATTGCACACTCTTATATAACAAGTTGGGCACATATTTTGGATGTTGACCACTGTATAATAGGTACTTCACTCTGGGATATATGTTTAGTATGAATGCATTTACCTGACACTATATTACCACAAACAGAAGCTTTGTGTTATCTGTGGTATATTATTATAATGGTGATAAAGATTATCATAGTTTCTTGGAGATATTCAGAAATTTTTTCATTATTATTTTCACTCTTGAAATACATGTCTGGTTACAATACCATTAGAACTTCATATACAGCAACATAATAAAAGAAAAAATCGTTTTTCTCTCAAAGAAAATAGCTTTCTGTTTCATAATGTTATCGCTCATATTACTCACTTCTGTAACAGAGTTCTTATTGTTAATTGCTGCTGGAAAATATGGGTGTCATTTTTTATGCTTTCCTGACTTCCTGTTCTCGTCATGAGAAAATATAAATTTTAATTTGTTTTTATATTAAGGGTTTTATACCTTACTGTCTGCTTTAGTTTTGTTCGTTTCAAAGGTACTTGTCTTGATTTAAGAAGATATTGATCACTTAATGCAGGGCTAAGGCTTGGGTAGCTGTTACTATTGTAAAATGAAAATAAGTTGCCTAGATATGAATTCCTTTGCCTCCGAACTCAATCCTAATTCTCTCCATTATCGTCATTGGAGTTAGGTCCACCTAAGTCTCTGTTGGTAAGGGATTATCAAGCAATGATTTTGTTTTTATGTGGAAATGACATATTAGTCATTCTGCTAACTGAACTTTGAAGATAGTTTTCTACCACTCACCCAATATTGCATATATATATATATATATATATATATATATATATATATATATATATATATATATATATATATATGCATACACAGTAATCCCTTGCTATATCGCAGTTCACCTATCGCGGATTCACTGTATCGCGGATTTTTTTTGGCTTTTTTTTTTTTTCCCCCTGGGTATATGCGAAAATATTAAAATTTTAAGAAATAAAAATTTTCAGTATTTTCATTACTATATTGAAATTTTTTTTTTATTATTTTATTGATAAAAAAAATTTATTTCCCAGCCTAAGAATAATAAAACAGTAAGAAATAGTAAAAAAACATAAATTTGAACATGTAACTCTGCACCATAGAAAGTATGATACCGGTATCATTGTTTCGGAAAACGCAAAGGGTCGCATCTACGTGAGCTAGTATATACAGTATTAAAATTTTCAGTAGTTTCATGAGTGTCACATAATTGTTTTTCTGCATGTTCTGTATCATTGGGTCTGATTGGCTTTTTGATTGAAGCTTGGTTCTCCCACTGTCTCGCCTCACTCGTTCAGTCTAACTCACATGTGCGCCATTTGCGTAGTGCTTATTAATACTTTGTGCTTTTGATTTATTTTCTTAACTTTTTTCAACCTCTGCAATGCCTCCCAAGCATCCTTCATCTTCTAAGACTTCTGGTGGTGAGCTTAAGCAGCAAAGGAAGATGTTATCCATAACAGATAATGTGAAACTGTTAGATATGCTGAAGAAGGAAGAAGGTTTTATACTGTAAACGTAAAAATAATTGTAAAATACCTATGTACATGAGTATGTCATGTCATTACCACCTCATTCAAGGTAAGTTTACCTATCACTCTCATATAAATTTACGCTTGCATGCTGTTATTTATGAAGTAAAGGGTGGTTTGTTAACAGTACAGGGAGGCTTTATACAGTAACGAAAAAATAAATGTGAAATACCCATGTACATATAGGGTGATCCTACTTCGCGGAAATTCACCTATCGCAGTCGGTCCCGGAACCTAACCCCCGCGATAAACGAGGGATCACTGTATATATATATATATATATATATATATATATATATATATATATATATATATATATATATATATAGTCACCTTGCTTTTTATGCGTGTTTATACTATGCAAAATTGGAATGACACATCATGCAAATAATAGCAAAAAATTACGAAATGCACAAGCTCTACGCCAGCATGCTGGAAAAAGGAAAAAAAATGGTTCGTAACTAAGCGACTGCCTCCGAGGCAGTTTCCCACCATGCTGCCATGTGCTTCAGTCTCTCTTCACCCAGTACTGTATTAACCCGAACAACCAGAGGTTTGCTATCCCCCTTCCTCCTCCTCCCTCTCCTACTGCTTAAGTCACCTCCTCCCTCTCCTACCACTTATTTCATCTTTGTTTACGTTTGCAGATAGGGGTTTGTTCTCAGGGTGCGTTAATATTTTTTTGCTGTACAGTATATTTATTTGTAACTTTGTATATCTTTTATACTCTACACTATTGGTATATTAATATAAATAACTACAGTTCTTTCAGCTTTGTTTTGTACTTATAAAATATATTTTACTTATCTTATATCTTTGACATAGTGTGTTTATGTATGGCTGTGGAAAGTATCCATGCCTATTATAATTTTTTTTTATGGAAACTGGTTACATTACGTGAATTCTACATTACCCATGCCTTTTGAGAACCTATCCTCACGTTGTTCCAAGAGGTGAGTATATATATATATATATATATATATATATATATATATATATATATATATATATATATATATATATTTATTTGTGTTACCTTAAATGCATATACTTACAGTTGTACTATATTTTCTTTTACAGAAGGAAGGTACTGACTGGCATGCTTCTTCAAGAAGAAAAAAGTTAAGAAGCAAACCTTATCGAAAATAGATGTCAGTTACTCTGTGGTCTTATATCATACATTCCTCTGTATTCCATATGCTACAGTTCATAATTTATTAATTTTACTTATTCTGGAATACTCTTTAAATGACAAACATATATAGTATGTAAGACAATATGCTAAAAAGGCAAGAAAACAGACGCTCCTACTTTCAAACATTCAGATACAAAAAAAACCTACCCATGGTATTTCTCGATGAAAAACAAATCCACTTCCCAAGAGGTCCAAGCATCTTTTTCCAGAAAAGTGTCTTCAGCAAGATTGTTCTGCACTTGCTATGCCTTTGTGCTTCTCAAAGGTTTGAAAAAAAATTAAATGATAGTGAAGAAATCTCTGGATATTTCATATTTTGGTGAAGCATCAGTGTGACACACCATGTACAAAACAATATCTCCTGGAGACGCTTTTATGAAAAAGTGTATGCAGCTTATATTCCAAGGCAAAAGCTACTTTTATGTTGAAGACATTTCTGGAGGAGAGGGCTATTAATTCTTTGGGAGAAGCATCTCTGTATCAATCTCTTTAATGGTAACAGAAACAAAGGGTCCTGGAACCTTGTGTAATAATTGCAGTCCTCTCTGGTTTTTCACCAACATATATTCAGAATGGTACATACAATATATTAACTTATGAACATATATTTCATTAATATTGCATACTTAATGTTTTATGTAGTCATTAAGTGTCTTTAGCCTAAGTACTGTACAGTACTGCATATGTATGTACTGTACAGTGCTTTATTTTACCTAACACACAACTCATGAACAAACTTCTGGAACCTAACTCGTTTGAAAGTTGGGGAGTGTCTGTATACATCTGCGATATATTAGAGTTTATCAGGGACGCATATAGTATTTCCTGTACTGAGATTCTTTTATAAAAGTTATGGTACTTAAAACATTGTCAGTATTTTTAAGATTGTTTATGTTTTTCATAGTCTTGAAATGGCACACCTTTAAAGATTTGACAATCTCTGGGCAAATAACGTGGTTTACATCTGCCTAATTTACATGACTAGTAGCTGTTTTCATAGGAAAGAAACTTGCTGCATGCTGGGTAATGAGGTCCAAGTGGTTCAGTATTTCAAATTAGTGCATACAAAATAATTTCCCATCAGCAAACTCATTGGCAATTGGTAACATGCCAAACCTTTTGCCCTCTAACTTTTTCTCACTACTGTAATGGTAATTTATATATTAGGAACTCACACAGAATGTTTATTAAATTGCTTCAAATCGTGGATGACAGGAAATGCGATACTTTCTTAATAAACAATATAGAACTCCAAATTTTTATTATCATTTACATATCATCACCAAACTTCATCAACATCATGAAGTATACTTTTTTGTTTCAAATCTTTTGTCTCTGTTACTTCCAATAAAGCACTAACATACTGCACTAGTTTATCACTAAGATTGTCAAAGTATGGAGATAGAGGCATATCCAAGCCTCTTGTTTCTATAATAATATTCACCATCTGGTCTAATGCTCCTCGGAGTTCAGTTAAAAATTCTCCCGTCCTGAAAAAAAAAGCACATCACATCTTTAACTATTTAAAAGCCGAGATATCTTGTGTCAAAAGTTTCAGGTCTTACGAAGTACAATATATCATTGTTCAAAAACCAATTTTTGCCAGTTGTAGTGTAGCAGCAAAAATGTTTTCATATCCTACTGTTTGCAAGATAAGGTCAACTGAGAATACAATACTGTTTGGGCTCTACCACTGTAGGATCATAACACTATCAAAGTCAATAGAGGAAATAAGCAGAAAATATATTTTTCTGCTCTATTACTTTTTATGATCGTGGACCTCATTTTGCTGCTATGGACATCGTAGTATACTATGAAAAGGTTTGAATAAAATTAAGAAAAAAAGTAATGAATTGCATTTTGTACATATATATAAATGACACTTCGAGTGAGGAAAATTGTATTTTTCTAAGTCTACAGGTATCCCTTTTCAGGGGTTGCTCACATTCAAACAAGAGAGTGAACTAATAACTCCACCTACACTTGCACACTGATGATCAGTTTTATGGGCTCTAAGTGCAGTGAGGACTGATACTCTAGTTCACAGAGACTGAAAACTACACTGCTCCTTCATCTGTTGCCATGCTAGCAACTGTCTCTCTATACTATTTCACGATACCAAGAATGCCAAGAAGAGAATGGGGAGAAACACGATGGGTGTTGACAAGCTGCATGAAGTCTCAGAAAAATATGTTACTCTTCTCTCAAACCACCTTTTTTCTGTCTCTGTCCTGCCAAGAGTATGAAAAAGAGATCAAAGGAAGGGTGGATAGGAGGTTCCCGATTTCTTGGAGAAGGGAAAAGGGTCCATGATAATACGTAGTTTTTATTTTTTCCAACGAACATGGTATTTCCCATTTGAGATGAAAGTAGCCTGTGGAGGATTCTGTTATACTCTTAAGGCACATTTAATAAATTTTCTGCAAAGGACACACCAAACCCTAAGAGAGAAGAGGGTACAGAGACAGAGGAGAAAGGCAAATATCTCATTAGTATATTATGAATGGGACTCACAAATCTCATTAATCACAATAGTCACACGTAATACTTGAAGAAATTTAACACTAAACGTATACGTGTGAAAAAGGTATAGAGATTGAGGAGAGGTATTTCATTCATGAGTACATCATGAATAATGCAATCATGTCATGTGCACTACATGATAATGCTTTTTTTTGTTCAATTGAAGTTTTTCTTGTAGTGTCAGTATGCTATAGACTGTGGCAAATGTAAGTGTAAGATATGACCATCCAGTGGTGTTGCAGATATTTTGAATTTCAACAAGAGAGCTGAATGCTATGGTATTAGCAAATTCCTTTACGTAAGGTGAGAGGAAACCATAAATTTAGGGCAAAGTTCATTAAAAGCAACTTTTTTTTTGGTAAGAAAAGCTGGCTTAAACAAAGTGTACGCAATGTTTTAATAACTTGGGGTAAAGAGGTTTATATAAAAAACATTCATTACAAAACCTGGGTTAATAGAAAATATTTTTAGAAGCTTTGATTACTTCATAAACGAACTTTCTTAGAATACTCTGAAGGTCATGAAGAGAAAATTTACGGCAAAAATTATAGTAGTATATATCTGAATACACTTGCACTGTATTTCCATCCAATAAAACGACACATGTTTCACAATTTTTGAGTTTAAAGGGGGTTGCAAATCCTGCCCCAATATCAAATGGAGGAATTTCCCATTTATTTTCACAAAAAAATGAGCTCTCAGAAACATTTATGGGATTATAACTTCCTACTAAAATCTGGACAACATAGACTGCAAGATTTCCATGAGGTTTATATCAGTGCAGTTCAGCTGACTCAACATTAATGCTATGCGGAAAAGTCCAAACTCATTATGCCTCTGTGGATTTAGGATGACTGGGCATCATCTTGGAGTAAGAGTAAATACAAGAATAGAGTCTCTGATATTTAGGGGGCTAATTCTGAATGTACACTGTTATTGTTTTTAATGAGTGCAATACAGGGATGGGCAAAAAATTTGCTCTTATTGGGCCAGGGCACCAATAAAACATTTCGATGAAAAAGTAGCAGCTTAAGGACAGGGCAAAAATAAGAAAATGACAGGCTGGAAGAATAAACAAAGTAATGAAGACCTAGAAATATGGCAGGATTAGGTCCTGAGGTACTGGTAGTTTTTTGAAAGAAAGACCTTGAGGAATACAGAAGTAGGAATAGAGTTCAAGACTCTGGATGTGGAGGGAAAGAGGCAGTCACTATATCAACCAATCCGTGAGCTACAAACTTCCACACAGTACCTATGTGACAAAGCCACTAGGCACGTGCTACAAGGCCTCGCAAACGGGGGAGGAACAACTCGCCAACTCATCAGAGTAGCCACAAAAAGAAAAGAGAATCAAGTTTAGAAGTAAGAGCAGAAACATTTATGAGTCCGATGGCCTCAGGTTCAATTGCATCAAGAGGATAAATGTAAGAAGCACCCCAGATGTGAAGCAGTATTGTAAGTAAGAAAAATAGAGATGATAACGAAACAAAACTCCCAATTTCTTATATGCAGCTTTAGCAATTTGAATTATGTAATTCATCCAAAACAAGTGTAGGCTATTTGAATTCGTATGTTATTAGAAAAAGTGATAAATTTCATTGTTCTTGACAATAATAGTGCTATGAGGAGGAAATGAAGATAAAAAAATAAAAAGAAACCAAGGCAATATATTTTACTACATTTTTGGCGCCCCATTCAATGACTCACCGTGAATCGGAGTTGAGAGTTGGAGAAAGAGTGATACAAGACTGATTTCGACTAGCTAATGAAAGTAGTGAGAAGAAGGCAGAGGAAACATGAAGAGTTGAATCGTTAGCAAAGCCGTGCAGAAGAGAGGATGGGGACTCGAGAAGATCATTAATGAAGAGAAGGAGCACAGTAGGTGAACGAACAGAACCCTGAGCAACACCACTGGCATCTGGGAATGAGCTAGATGTTGCACCGTCAACAACCACAGACATAATACAGTCAGAAAGAAAACTGGAAATTAGAGAACAGATAAAAGGGGTAAAGCCTTAAGCAGCAAGTTTGGCTAACAGAGCATTGTGCCCCACACACTGTCCAAAGCCTTAAAGAAATCAAGGGCAACAACCAAGGATTCCCTATAGTTTTTCAGAGAAGATGACCATACAAGAGTGACATAGGACAGGAGGACACCAATGAATCTTTCCTTGTGGGAGCCGTACTGGTGATCAGGAATAAGCGACTTAGATACAAGATGTTTCAAGAAATGAGAGCTGAGTAAAGTTTCGAATACCTTAGCAAGAGCAGCAGTTAGGTCAATTGTCAGTTGTTGGAAAGACTAAAAAGGTCACCCTTTTTAGGAGCTGGCTGAAATACAGTATGTTTCCATGATGAAAGACAGATACTGATTGAACGAATGAGGCGAAAAAGAGGACAATGCACAAGAACCAGTTCATATGGTAAACTCCTAGAGGAACCTTGCAGGGATACAACTGTGTCCGCATGCCTTTCTCATATTCAGAGAGCAATGAATCCTACGGACTTTGCTTGCAGGTGTGCATAGGGTTAGAAAGGGATAATATATGAGGGGAAGGTGTGCATGAATCATTTAAGGAAGAGTTGGCAGAAAAATGAGAGCCAAAGATATAGGTTTTATCAGAGGGAGAGCAAGCTATAGAAACGTCAGAACAAAAGAGAGGGGGAGAGTTTGTGTTAAAAAAGTGTTTGGTGAGCATTCTGTCTAATGAGAAGAAACAATTTTCAGAGGAAGAAGAGTTCAGACCATCATTTTTCCTTCCGAGAAAGGGAGTTTTAGACTTACGAAGCAGAACAGAGCAGCGATTTCGAGCTGTAATAAAATGAGAGAGTTAAATCAGGAGAGGCTTGACTTAATTGGTATGCCCAATTCATGGCCTGAATAGCCATGAAACAGGCACAGTCAAATTAAGGCTTAATAGGAGAGAAAGTTTTGATGGAGGAGGGGATGTACACCTCCATTCCCTAAGCTATGATCTCAGCAACTTTTTAAGGATGCATGATCAGGGTTATGGGTCAGAAAGCAGTTGTCATCCCATGGAAAATCAAAGAGAATGTAATGCAATTCATCAAGCTGAGTATGCTAGTATTGCCAGATATGGCACTGGGTAGGAGGGATCATTGGTGGGGGAGCAAAAATGGAATAGATTGAGCTCAAAACAGTTAGAATTATCAAGAAGGGAATGTACACTGTCTTAAATTTGCCAGAACAGATTTTGAACATCTCAGAATAAATAATTGATGAACGCTTATATTTCCCAGAACAGTTTTTGAACATCTCAGAATAAATCTTTGATGAACATAACATTTGAGCTGATGCCAAAATGTTAGTATAAAAAGCAGTGGGGATACAAACATCCCTACATGCATCAGTAACTTGAACAAAAGCACTTTAAAAGTTCCATCAACGTAGTCCACAAAACATCTTCACCATTAGTTGGGAAGACAGAAGATCCAATGTAAGGATGCTAAGCAAAGCAAACACTGAAGACTTCATCACTAAGGAACAGCTAAGACTGTCATGATGCTTAGAAGTAATGCATAAATCTGTCAAAACAAATCTATTGCCAACTAATGTAAAGTGGAGGACAACAGAAGAGATACAAAAATGCCTTACAAACCAGCATCAACACCAGGGAAATCAATGATGATTATATGAAACTCTGGCAAACCACATTCAAGGAGAAGCAACTTCTTAAGCCACAATTTCTAGCATCCAGTTTACTCTCCTTGGAATTTTTCTTAACTATGGTAGCATATTTTGCTAATAGGCTTTAATTATAGTGTATGTATGTGCCAAGGCTGCAAAGTACCATGCTCCTTCCTGCCTCTTTTATTAGATGCTTTGTGGCACATAAGAGAAATTCATGAAGGTTGTATATACAAGAATGAAGTTCATAATTTTCCCATATTGGGGATAAGCCTTTTATCTATCTATAATATGCATAGCATAATGGGGTGGTACTTTTTCTTCCCCACCACCAAAGATAAAATAATACAGTATACTACTTATCAAAAACTTGCATAATCATTATATCCACTGACTTAAGATGGGTGACGCAACCTTTAATATTATCATTTGCTTATAATATTTTACATTCAATTCTCAAGTAATGTAATATAATTAGGAACCTGATATTATTTAATATAAAATGTACCTCTCATCAACTGAAAATGATATTTTCCTCCTTCCATCTACTGTAACAGTGTAACCATCACCAGAATTCTTGAGGATTAATGCATGTCCAGCAAAGAGTGCTACAGTAAGTGGATGAAGTAAGGACAAGTCTCTTGCTACTGTTCTCCGTGATGCATCATCCCTTGTTAATTGTATGCAGAGGAGGTGGCGAGAACTGTCGTCAAACTTCTTTGGAATGGTATGCAATACACAATCACTTCCTGTACTAATAGTGGTGCCTTCTCTAAAAAGACAAATTTATTGTTACATATTTTTCACTTGCAGTTATTAGTTTTTCAATTCTTAATAGTCTGCAAATTAGAATAAAGTGAAGTAAATACTGTTAATAATATAGAAAATTTAAAAATACTTAAATATACTGATATTTTAATACAGAACATTTTTGTGTGTACATTTATTTTAAATGCTAGCAGCCTTTTTCATTATTATTAAACAGGGAAATTAAAACTTCACCCTTAGTCCATCCATGATCCCAAAGTCAAAATGACCAAAATGTTATTAACCACTGATATATTTCTAACTATTCAATAGGATTTCACACAATAAAATGTATTCAGTACTCCAGTTACCTAATTATTAAATACTTAATAAAACAGCTGTGTAGTATGGTTTCCGTATGCTACAATAATGTGCACTGATGACTACAAAAGCAAAGCTGTTTTCAAATTGCAACTAGCATACTGTAATATACGAAAAAAATACAAAACACATTACACATGGCAAATTAACATACCCGAGACGTGAAAACAACAGTGATGTAATTGCTGAATTAGAGACGATTTAGTGGCTAAACAATGTACTTACTAAACAAGATAAGAAGCAGATAGTATTAAGCATAATGATAATTTATGCTGGTAAGCACATCTAACAGAAAAAGACATTAATAAGCATTTAAATTTATTAGCTATTATACTGTAGTAAGATAATTTGCATAGTGAAATATCGGTTCAAAACCTTTTTTAAAAACAATTGACAATGCTTCCTGGCGTGAAGGTTTTAAAACAACTGTAATATATTCATTACTATTCAATACCACTAGCATATTACTGATGGTGGTGCTAACACTTGATTGTTTAAATTACGTTAACACTAACAGACTGAGATTTTTATGGTGTATCACTGAATGTAGAGCTGTTGACTAGTAGAGTAATAGCGTTAGTCTTTTAAGACCTCATACAATGTAACATGAATATGGACATATGACCTTGCATGACTATGTTGCATATTGTGCCACCCCTATAAGACAGCTTTAAAGTTAAGAAACAAACCCCAAAAGATGGACTAAATACTACTGGGAATATTGACTTATAAGTATTAACAGCTTTTAAATCATCTTTGATCATTTCTAAAGAATGTGAAAATAATTAGCCTTCTTATTTTGTAATTTAGACTACTCTGAAACCTAGGTACCATATAGTGATTTCTTTTTCCAAAAGGCTTGTTTAATTGGAAGTCTGATATATATATATATATATATATATATATATATATATATATATATATATATATATATATATATATATATATATATATATATATATATATATATATAAAAGGAATACACTACAGGCAAATTGTAGAAATGATCTAAAAAAGATAGTTGGTGCATATTTGCACCTTAGCTCTACTTCAAGTGCAGAGTGCAAAAATATCTTATATAAAAATTATACTGTTAAATATTTGCAATATACGCTGGAGGCTACTTACTCATTTTTAATAACAGATTTATGTTTCCTAAGAATTCCTTTGTTGAAAGCACCCATTTGTATAAGAAGAATTCTGTTAACCCCAGCCAACAGAACTCCGAGAATTAACTGATTATTATGACTGTTCATATTCCATTTAGACAGGTGGGAGCAAACATACTCCTCATCTACGAGAAGTCCATCCTTCAAATGGTCACCATACACTTTCTTGATTCCTGGAGAAAAACATATATTAAAATACACAAGAAAAACAATTTACAAACTATTTATTCCAATTGTTAAAGTGTCACGCAGAACACATTCTCTATGATGCAATCTGGCATTTACGTACATTATCAAAATACAACATACATAGTACATTGATTCAGAATTGTTGTCATTTATACTTCAATATATAGCCAGCAAAAAATTATATTCTTCTTTCATGCCAATAACTCACAGGTAAAAGTACAAATTATCCTACTTCCATAGAGAAATGTGTTGATAGAACACTTTTCATCAAGGAATTTTGAATATGGATTACAGAAATTAAATACGTGTGTGTAGAATACCTTGCAGAAAATAAAATATCAGTGACTGGGTAAAAAACAAATAAAGGAAGTTATAACAAAAATTAAAATAAATATTGCAAAAATAGAGCTGTTTGCTCACCACTGTTAAAAAGTAGTCCTCTGTGACTTAGATTTCTCTCATTACAAAAATCAATACTATTTCTGTAACTACCAAGCTCTTCCCATTGTCGAATGAGGCCAATTAAAGCTAAGAGATCACTTGATGGGTCAGTGCTTGACTTTATCTCTCTAATTTCTGAGCGTTTTTCAATGGTGCTTTGAAATATTCCTCGGCCACTGCTAAGGGCAGCCGAGATTGAGAGAACTGGATCCACACACCTATGGGGGTAGAATGGTAAAATTAGGCTTTTCAGGTCTTCTCAAGATATATTTCAAAGATAAAAATTAGTAGGCTCTTATTGACAGCCAAAAAACATGAAAGTACGGTGCAGTCACTGAAACAGCTAGTGTAACAATTTCTTACTACAAAGAGTGTATTTTTAATAAAATATATGATAAAATTTCACCTTGAAAAATATTTTTTCACTACTGCATAGAGTAGTTTTTTCATACTGAATTTCTTTTTCAGAAGATTCTATCAGGAAGATAAAAAAATTATAGTTCTCTCTTACCACATAAATTAATTCGCCCACTCAAAAATTACATACCCTTACACTTTAAACTATAAAAAAGTTCTAGTCATGTTTAAATATACTCCTTCCCTAGGCCACTTTATGATGATCTGGCAGAGTTAAATCAAACTAATGTACTCTGAAATCACTTCATCTTAATTGCATACCCCCTTTATATCTTTCACCTTGTTGGATGTCAAAGACTCTCTTAGACATATCATTATTTATTATATCCAAGCCTATAAATTCTTCAACCTCTCGTGACTTCACTTCAACTTTATCCAGGTCATTCATATCAAATGCTACATTCTTAATTTTTTTCCCCCTTTCAACTGAATTTTCAGACCAACACCCACTATTCTTTCTGATAATCGAACAGTCATTCTTTGCCTTAAAATAAAACTTTCATTGGTACCCTCTCCCACAATGTACTCTCCATCACCAAAGGTTTTTACTACTAGGTAGCAATCACAGTCTGACAGTTGCAACATGCCATGCCTTTAAAGCATTTCTCTCTTCTAACAATACAAGTATCATTTACTCTTTACCAAGCAATATTGCTAATTCTCTACACTGACCTTGCAGTTATTTTCTACCCACTGACTTTCATAACTGCAAATATTGTTAGGCATAGTGTTATACCATACAGCCTCACCTCCAAGTTACTCAACACAACATCTCTATAGGCACCTTAGCCATGAAACTAATTACATTTATAACCTCATAAATTGTGAAGCAGTCAATATTTTGGCTACGAATTTTACTTTAATGGTATATCCCAAGATATATGAAACAGTATTTCCTTTAGATCACACAAAAAATGCCTACCATGTACAGTGATAGATTATTTCAAAGAATACTAAACATTATAATTTCTTAAAGATACAGGCAAAATTTTAACACACCTAAATATTGAAGAGAAAACCAAAGCCTTTGAGAGTGGTGGAGGTGTAGAAAAATTAAGCACTCTTCTTCCTAGAGGAGTCAAAGTTTCTATATCATTCTCATAGTCCTTTCTCAACATTCCAAGATCTTCTAGGTTATCTATGGCTGCTGCAATAAGCCTATAAGAAGGTACACTTAATCCATCCGAAAGAAACGTGAGAGCACTTTCCTCACCACAATATGCCTATAAAGAAATATTAAGTTTTATTACCAAACACGGTTTTCAAAATGGCCGTCAGTGAATGCAGAACCAAGATGCTGTACATGAAAAAGATTTCACTACCCAAAGAGCAGGATATTTTATATTATTCATCAATGCACAATATGCTGGAGAACATAATTAAGCTGTGCTTTCTGCCTTCTACTCTGTTCAAAATATAAACTGACATATTTTCCCCCCCAAAATTTTCATATTGCATAATCAGCTGTAATGACTATGAATATCTTATGGAATAATAATTCAATTAAAACACAAGAGAACTTCAGATATTCTTAAGGTTGATTATGGAGTATGGCTTTAACTGGATATGTACGTAACTTTGCTTATCTCTACAATATAATGAGTTTTTGTTGCACTTTTTTTCCTCATGTTGCCATTTCCGAGTCTAGCAAAGCAATCATAACAAAGGATATGAGTTGGCAGGCCTTCATTTCATGCTGGCAAGCTTTGCCATCTCAAGTGGTTACTGTATCTTATTCATATACAATTGCCACAATCTCCTTTTTAAATGGGATGTCCATGTCAAATCACAAACTTTTACCAGAAGCCAACTCACCCCAATCGCTCCTCTTAGCTCTTTGGGGATAGTGAGTCGTCATGATTTCCCCCTCGCCAAATTGCTTGGGTCATCCGCATGGCAAGTGGTCAAGCATCTTCTGCCATGCAAAGAGGCTCAATAGTCAGAGCTGTTTACCCCAACTACTTCATATCATGGCAAGCCCCCACATCCATCTGTCCCAGTTTAGCGATGAGTAGGCGCAGGACTTCCCTTTGGCCTGTGTTACCATTTCACAATCTCTTGCAGTCTCTCATCCCTGCTCCACTGACATAGGACACACACTCAATGCTCTTTTCACCACATCCATCCCACTCTAGATCATCCTTTCGACCTTAGTTCACATCTGCTCACACTCTTTGTTGATTATTCCTCATCCACTCTTCTAATATGTCCAAGGCAACTCAGCACTGCATAATCTAACTTTACTCAAACGCTTCTGTACAACATCCAATCTCTCTCCTATCTCCTCAAGCCTTACTCTAACCATTCTTGAGACACCTATCATACTTCTCAAAAAAAATGTCTACATAACATTCAATTTGTTCTTTTCTCATATAATACAAGAAAATATATTCATGATTCCTTTAAGTAGTCATCTCAGCTGACCAGCAAGGCATAAGAAGTATTTCTTCTTCCAAAACATATTTATTTTCACAAATAAGCATTACTGCATTTTCCTAACTGAAATACTAAGCATTAAGAATGACTATTTATTTAAACAAAGCAGATCAAAGAAGAGTAACCTTTAGTATTCATAACTCAAACTATATTTTCAACTTACCTTACACTGTAATACAACATGTTCTAAAGAAATTCTCATAATTTCTGGAACTGGGAAACTGCTCATGTTCTTGTGGATATCACTGGAGTACAGATGAAATACATCTCCTGCTTGCACTCTTCCAGCACGACCTGCTCTCTGCTGACTGTTGGCTCTTGATATCCAGTGATTTCCCAATACACTCAAGTCTTTCCTAGCATCATATCTAAATAAATTTTGATTGATATGCAACATTAGTGTGTGTATATATATATATATATATATATATATATATATATATATATATATATATATATATATATATATATATATAAATTTTTATTGATATGCAACATTAGTGTATATATACGGTGTATATATATATATATATATATATATATATATATATATATATATATATATATATATATATATATATATATAATATATAAATATACAGTGTATATATATATATATATATCAGGTATATATATATATATATATATATATATATATATATATATATATATATATATATATATATATATATATATATATATATATATTTTATTTTATTTATTTATTTTTTCTTTTTCTTTTTTTATTGATATGCAACATTAGTGTATATATATATATATATATATATATATATATATATATATATATATATATATATATAATATATATATATATATATATATATATATATATATATATATATATATATATATATATATATATATATATATATATACTAAAAAAAAAAAAAGCACTTTTGGAAACTATGTTATACTGACTATTTCATGTAATCTGCAGACTTTTTATGGCGAAAAAAAGGAAAATTATTTATATCAGTTTGACTACACTTCATGCCTTAATTATAAAGCTCTGCAATATCATACGATACATCACTCTGCACCCAGACCCACGTTTCATTGATTTATATCAAACACCTATTATACTTCATCAATATTATTATGCTACTTTGAACCAACTCAATTATTCCATCACCTACATGTCAAAGGTTCACTCCCAAAAAATTCAATGTAACACATCTATCTGTTTCTTTCTTGCCATATTTGTAGTTCTAGCACTTGGTAAACTTACTCTGTATACCTTATTCAAAAATTCTCTACTTATGAATGCTTCCCAGGTTTCTAAACCAATAAAGCAGTCTCTACTCCCATCTCCCTAATAAGGTTTTCTTGTTCCCATGTGTCTAAGGAATTTATTTCCCTCAAAATTTTATAACCTTTTAAGACTTTTCTTGAACATCTCTGTGTTTTTTCATACATTCTGAGTCGGATATACATATAAACAAAATACTGTTGGAATAGATATCATCTCACAAAATCATAAAATAGGTATGGTTGAGAAAAACCTTTTCCTTGACTGTACTCTCTCCTCAGTTTTATTAATCATTGGCATTCTAATTGTAAGTTTCATAAAACTATAATACACCGGGAATAAATGTCATCTCACGTCATCCTAACTGAGGTATGTATACATTCAGTATTGTTTTCTACACTAAATATCTGCTTCACTGATGAAGAAGCACACTACGAGGAAAACAATGTTTTCATAACCTCCTTTCCCGATATAAAATTAAAAAAAACTTCGAGTAACCATATATTTGTTCCCTATGCATAAGTGCCTTTACTCTTACTGGAAAGTAAAGAACAAAAAGTATTCCTAATACATTTTAAAGCTTCATTATCTTATGATACCAAGCATTTGCATAAAAAAAACAGTCTAAATATACCATTCCAGGTACTTCCTTTAATAAGAAGACTAACATCCAAAATCTAATATCAGGAATAAGACTGATGAAATAAACTTAATGATGATACAAATGATTCATGATGAGAACACTATGCCATTATATGGGTATGGTATTATAAATAGAGTTTTCATTAAAAAAGTAATAAAGTACTATATCTTAATTCTACTTATAGAGTACCAGCATACTAGGAAGCTTGAATTAATTTAGCACCAGAAAAGTTTTATGATAAATAACAGCATATACTTAACCTTGAACAAAAAACTCTTGAGAAATTTACCTATGTTCTTTATGAAATCCAGTGTCTACAACATACACGACATCCTCAATTGTCAGACTTGTTTCAGCTATATTAGTGGCAAGCACAACTTTTCGCTGTCCCTTGGGAGGGCTATGAAATATCTGCTCCTGATCTGATGATGCCAAGCGAGAATGAAGAGGAAGAATCCAAAGCCTGTCCCTGAGCTTTGGAATTTCTTGTAACCGCATCTGCACTACACTTATATCTTGCCAACCAGGAAGAAAACATAATACTGCTCCAGGCATTCTAGTTACGTCTATGGCTTGAATAACATCAACAACTAAGTCAACATTGATCATAGCATGTGATCCAGGTTCCATTAAAGACTGCAACTGATATCTCTTTGGGGAGATGTCTAATTCAGTAAAGACATCTTCTAAATAGTAGCGTCTCAAGGGATAAAGAGCACCTGGGACTTTAATCAATGCTGACTGATCCTTTCCAAAGTACTTTTGAAGTTCTTCTGTGCTTAGAGACGCACTCATCAAAATGACTTTTAAATTCTTTTTTATATCAAGTAATCGACGCAAGAGTATAAGCAATATGTCTGTTTGAACTGAACGTTCATGAACTTCATCAACTATAACATGAGTAACTCCCTCAAGAGAAGGATTGGAATGAAGACCTTGCAACAACATGCCAGTTGTTAGAAACATAATACCACCGGGATTTTCAATACGTTTATATTTCAAGCGAACATGGTACCCTACACTCTCACCTAGCTGAAACAAAAAAATTGACAGAGGTAAAAAACATGAAATACATATTACAACAATGATAATTATAGGAAATAAAGAACACTGCATTTCATCCTAGCTATGAAACAAAAAGCTGAATAATGTAATAATATAATAGTATATTATATAATAGTATAATTTTTAAACAATGCTTACGTACTTACCCTTTCTCCACGTTCATGGGCAACGTACTTTGCTAATGATATGGCTGAAATTCTCCTCGGCTGTGATATTAATATATTACACTCTGCTCCTTTTTGCTCTAATATCCATTGGTCTAAGATCATTTGTGGTACCTGAATAGTAATTTAACAGATACAAGTAAAATTTCAATAAAAATTAAAAAAAAATAATTGCTTACTGCAAACAAATAAATGGAATAAATCACACCTTAAAGAGCTCCTAATAACTACCTATTTATGTAATGCAGAGGTAATGATTTTAAATCACGGCAAGGTCCCTCTGTAATATAAAACTGTAATATAATTACCAATTATTTTAAAAAAGCTTATGTTTAAATTTTAACACTCAACCCTGGTAATACCAATTTGATAACGTCCTGTGTGATTTAAAAAAAGCCTTATAACAATAATTATAAGAATTAAACTTAGCTTCAAATACAGAGAAGTTAAAACTATGATACATGCCCTTAATAAATAAAAAGTGAACAAGAAACAGATAGAACTTATACTAATAACAACCGAAAGCATATTCTAAATGGTGACGATATTAAATAATTATGGATAAAATTTGATTAGAATTGTGGCTCATACTAAATACATACTAGTATGCATACACAAGATGGTCAAGAGAAAAAAATATGATATGCCACATTATCTTCTGGGCAAATCAGGATGGCTGTCTAATGCCAATCAGATTAGTTAAATGAGCATCCATTAGACACACTACACTGATATAATTGGCTCACTTTTACTTAAAAAAGTCTGATAATTTCATCTTACTCAGGGTAAGGAAACTGGAGAGAAAAACTCCTACATTCAAGTTCTTAAATACCTATAACAGAGAGCACTAAATAACAAGGAGCCACAATGCCCCAAGAAAAGTTTTCTCACTTGGTGTAGCTGTGCAGCGTCTGAGATATGATGCCTTTAAAAAAAAAAAAGAGATTGAACTAAGAGCTTCAGCCATTTTTTACTATGTGATCCGTTATATACGTTTTACTGGCATTTAAGGAAGCAACCTCAAGTAATGGAGAGTTCTGAAAACTGCACTCTACCTCCCACATCCGTTTCCTACTCTAAAACATCCAGAGCAGCATTCTGTCATCATTTTTCACTCGCTCGATGACAGTTGATTATGTTATTACACCAATTAGGAGGCGAATGATTTTTAAGTGAAAACGTGATCCTATAAGATGAGTAAAGTATGATTCAAGACCATTATTGTTTATATATCATTCCTTTCATCAATTTCAAGTCTCACTTACAAAAATGGATGTGCAAAATTGGTTCTATCACATATAAACCTATGTAAATGAAATGCTTGACCTGAAAAACCCAGAAAATTACTTTAATTTGCTAGTCTATTCCAAACAGAAGCAGAGATACAGCAAAATCAATTTTTGGCAGCCCTTTTGGAAGCTATCTTGAATATTTCAATATGCTTAAAAGTGGCACAATACAACTGCCCAGAAGTGCTGAGGTATATTCAATAGATCATGATTAAAAAAAAATATATATATATTACCACAGAATTTTGGGTTAAGATGCCCTACAGATGGAATATATGTGAGTTGCTTTCAAATGCCGCCAAAATAATTACAGAGAGTGATCCAAAAACAAGTTCAACTACAACTTTTGAGGGAGAGAGTGAGGAGACACTTGCTATGTGGTAGCAGACAAGAAAAAGGAAGAGTACTTTTTCTAAGCCTCTGTGCATTGGGATGTCAATCCTATTTACCCATGAAACATATAAAATGGATAACCAATGTGAACATGTGGCTGGAACTATTAAGTCTTGAACTTCTTTTGGAGCAACTCAAATCAGGGTGTAGCAGAGCAACCCCCAGAGAGAGACTTGATGGTATGAAAGAAAACAGACAAAAAACGAATATGTACTAACCTGTGTGCTTTTACCACAGCCTGTGTCACCAGCAACAACCACCACCTGATGTTCTTCAAGAGCTCTCTGGAGAACGTCCCTGTATGTAATAAAAATATTGCTTCTAGTGTGCTTCGTAAAGTTGTAATTACGCTTCATCTTTTAATTTAGAATTAGTTACTATGAAGTCTTATAATTTAAAATGGAATATCTGATTATTAACTAATGGAAGGTAGAGTGAGAGTGAAAGGTGGAGAAAAAAGGAGAAGGGTAGGGAGGAAATGATGTGCAGAAGTGAGCAAAATGAATATGAATGAGAAAGCATATAAGTACAGTATAAGGCAAGTTTGAGGATTGTGTGCAATGTTGTGAAAGAGAAGGTCGAAGAAGGAGTATAAGAAAAGTGAAGGTGCTTTAAGGAGCAAGTTCTGCAAAGTGCAGAGACAGTATGTGGTGATGAGACAATGGGTAGAAGCAGAAGGAAGGGTAATGAATGGTGGAATGAAGAGGTACATGTAGCAGTGGCTGAAAAGAAGCATACATAAGAGGTATGGCTACAGTGAGGATATGTGAAGACATAAGAAATGTATATAGGTTAGAGGGGGTTAGTAATGCGTATGGTAAGAGAGGCAAAAAGAATACTGGATGTGGGGTGGTACAGATACATGTCTGAGAATTTTGAAAGAAATAAAAGATATTTCGGAAGGAAATGAAGAAAGTATAAAAAGGTGAGTCTGGTAAGAAGGAAAGGGTGAAAGGAGTCGATGGGTAGTTGCTAGTGGATGAGATAAAGATGATTATGAGGTAGGTTGCATAATTCAAGAAAATACTGAATGTGGAAAGTGATAGAGAGAGTGATTGTGGATGAGGGAGATGCATAGAGAATGCCACTGACAGGTGAGGAAAATCATAGGGATATTACAAGAAATACACATGGCATTGTAAATAATGAAAACAGATAAAGCATCAGGGTTAGAAGGTCGTGTAGGTTGCTTGTCAAAAGGTGGAGAGACAATAATAGTACAGACAGTAAGGCTGTAGGATGTGTTTTTTTGATGTGTACAGCAAAAAAAAATGAACGAGCCCTGAGAACAAACCCTTATCTGCAAACGTAAACAACGATGACGTTAGCGGTAGAAGGAGGAGGAGACTTAAGCGGTAGGAGAGGGAGGAGAAGAGGAGGAGGAAGAAGGAGAGCAAACCATTGGTTGTTGTTGGGGTTAATACTGGGTGAAGAGTGACTGCACCACATGGCAGCACGGTGGGAAACTGCCTCAGAGGCAGTCGCTTAGTTACTTAGCAACCATTTTTTTTAGCTTTTTCTCGCGCTCACACGTGTAGCTTGCGCATTTCGTATTTTTTTACTATTATTTTTTGGAGGCGTTATTCCAAGTTCGCGTATTATAGCAACGCGTAAAAAGCGAGTTGAGTGTACTTCTCAAAGCATGATGGGTGTGCAATATAGTTTAAGAATATTTGCATATTAATATAAATAACTACAGGTCTTTCTGCTTTTTTATGTATTTATAAAATATGTTTTACTTATATTATATCTTTGGCATAGCGTGTTTATGCACGGTTGTGAAACGTATATATGCCTATTATCATTGTTTCTTATGGTAAATGACTGGTTACATTACGCGAATATTACATTACACGTCACTTCTGAGAACCTATCCTCGCGTTGTTACAAGAGGTGAGTGTATAAGGAATAAAAGTGAGAAATGGTGAGGCATAAAACATATTGGTTTTGAGAAATATGACAAGTGTAGAATAGATAGAGTGAGAAATTAGGTGAGGCATAGAACAGGCGTTGAAAGAAGGATGTCAGATAAGTTAAATTACAAAATGCTGAGATGGTCTGGACGTATGGAAGTAATGAATGATGGATGACTAATAAATACAGTGTGAAGAGCAGAAGTAACTGGAGGAAGTTGGAGAGGAGGACCTAGAATGAAACAGCTAGATCATGCGAAAAGACCATTGGATGTACTGGTATGTTAGTGTATTACTTATGCAGGCTAAAGCGATTCCTTGCATCTGCAAGCATGGTAATATGGAACAGGTGAGTGTGAAGGTTGCCTTCAGATGAAGCAGTGGGTATGAACCAACCACAGCTCTCGGGCCTCAAGGCAGAAGATCGCCAACTATCCTCTGGTTCACCTAAACTGTGTGGATGGGGAACTATGGTAGCCCTTTATCCTCAAGGGGCCAAGAGAAGTGACTGATGAAATATAACTTCTCATGAATGTGTGCTTTGATGTGGCCAACCCCCTTACAAGGGGGATTGTGCCCACCGTATATGTATGTATGAAGCTATTGTTCAAAATATTTATGCTAGTCGCTGGAGATAAAATCATGCAAAAACAAAAATAAAAATATATTTTGCAAGATAAGAGTTGGATGACTTGGCTCTCAACATTTCTTAACCTTTCAGCATATATAAGCAAGCATACAACTAAAATCTAAGACAATAAGCCACTGCAATACTAGACAGAAGTAACAATATTAACATGGGGAAAAAGTGACTTATTACTGAAATAACCATGAAAAAGATTTATGGCAAGGAATATAAAACCTACCAGACAGGCATTTTTAACTGTAAACAAAGCTGAAATGTCCAATGAAGGTACCTATGTATCATCCAATACATACCAATATGCATATAAATAGATATACAGCCCCTATCTAAAAATCTATTTCAATGTAAACAGAGGCAAAACAATTACCTTCTAGTACTCACTTATATTCGTTTATTGGAAGGGGCTTACTGGAAGGATACTGACTCCCTGAATAGGAGAGTCTTTGGCAAAGACTGTGGTACATCTTTTCACTTCTTTCAGGGTTGTTTTCTGGGTTTATTTCGTAAGTTCTTCCTGTCAACAAATTTAAAACTCCCTCCTGGTTTCCAGACTCATCCAGATCTTTAGATTTACATGGAAAAAATATATTAAAAAGCATTTTTGGAATATATGTAAGATCTAAAATAGTAAAAGAGAATCAGCAAATCACGTCATTCAAGGATGCAACTTAAGTGCCGTGATTACAAAAATAATATTTAATCAAATTCACCTCAAAACAAATTTCTTTAGAACATTTTGATAGTCGTTCTCAGAATGTTTGAACTGCAGCACTTTCAAATGATGTATCGAATAATATAAAAACTTACAGTATATAATATCTGTAAATAGCTTTAAACTTACCACTTGAATCCGTTTCAGAAAAATTTTTGTCAAACATTTCTTCGTCTTCTGATTCTTCTTGAGCTCTTGAAGCAACAACTGAGGACAATTCATTCTTACTCTCTATGTAAGGCAGGACATTCTGGAGTAAGATATATGTGGTATGGTACAGTATCATTAAATACATATATATGAAAAGAAGTACAGCTCAGAAGACTAATAAGGAAAAATATACTTCAATATTACTGTATACAAAGAGTAATCTCATAATTTTGAGTCAGGAGAAAGAATATTTATGGTGTTACCATGTTACACAGGTACTAAATAACTATGATGATTCTCTCATGACTTAAAGATGTTTATTCATCATAACACAGTTTGAAACATTAGTTATTTTTATACTGAAAACTCTTAAATGAATAGGTAAGATATAGTTAAACAATATGCTTTACTATTGCAGAATGACATATCAATATGCAACATCAATTCCAGAGTAAGTGCTTGGGGAAAACCATAGAAATTTTTACTGAATATGCCAGGGAACACATGATATATTACTGGGACTGCCATAATGTTAAATTCTTACTGTCATTACATGACAATCAAACTTATAAAAGTGAGTTAATAAATATAACAGAATACATTCTTTGTACTGTATTCTATTTTTCCTTTTGGTTGTTACTACCCAGATCGGCTCTACAACAATAAAAGTTCAAGTACAAAAGAAAAAATCTACAACAGTGAACTTTTTATACAGTATTCACACTAAAGTGACTGTAATACACTGAGCCAACATTATGGCAAAAATTATAGGATTCTTCTTTCATTTTAAAGCTAAAATTGACATTATAAATGAAACTACTTTATGAGTAAAGTGCATACACACATTTTCAAATTCATGGAGTAGTTTCCTTCCCTCTTCCATCAATGACGGCGCTATGCTGATCAGAGGCGGACGACTCCATTCTTCAAATAACTGTTGTTTTTCCTTTTGTGAAACTGTGACAGGATGCCCTTGGTTTGTGATAAACTTTTCTGAAGGGAAGAAATAATAGATCAAATACCAAAATTAATTCAATATATAGCAAACAACCACTGGCTCAGTCAGTTAGGGTGGCAAGAATTTGTAAATAGTAACCTGAGTTCGATTCCCCTGGTGTTCAAAAAAGTTTCTCAATGATAATAGTATCATAAACAGCATGGTTCCATTGCAAATACATATACTTACACTCCATGTACAACTGTAACAGGATAATATAAGAATGACGGGAGAAGTGCCTGTGTATGCTAGTTGTCCTATGCTGCAGTAGCTTGGCAGGCTGGGGCGTCTTGTATTTGTAACTTGTGATTAACGTTTGATTCCACTGAGGTTCAAAAAATTTATTGATGACACTGCCATTATTAACATCATGATTTTATTGTGAATATATACTCAATCCTTAATTTAACAGACTTTGGACTTAACGGACATAAAATTTTAAGCAATTTTTATTTTTTATCTAAAGTTAAAATTTTTCATTTTAAAAGTCCTGTGCTTGCCACTGATGGCTGTGCGACACTGACGGCTGCTTTGAGAGCTGGTTTCTAGTTGGCATTGGTTGCAGGCCCTCACTTTGTTTACAAGTAATGCACAAAATTAGAAAATTTCATTTGAACAGTCCCCACACACTGCTGATTGGCTCCCAGCACTACCTTCTGCTGTGAGAGATGGCCACTCATTGGTTCTCAGTCTCTATGGTCTGAACCTCCATAGTGGGAAGACATGTGAATTATAATTCCGCACATTTGTGCGTGATTTACATATTTCAGTATTTTATTGACCAAGCTATATTACCTTTAATACAATATAGGAACTAATTCATTGTAGGAAAGGAAAAAAGCAGAAAAGAAGCTTTAGCTGTTTAAAAAGTTAGTGTGACATATCAGTGAAGTATGTTTATGAAAAATATGACATGCATAAGCCAAACGTTTCTGATTTTTGCATGCTGAAACCAAAATTAATGGATTCTGACCTTAATCATTTTCAGCCAAGGTTATTAAGAAAATGCTCTGTGACGAGAGAGAGAGAGAGAGAGAGAGAGAGAGAGAGAGAGAGAGAGAGAGAGAGAGAGAGAGAGAGAGAGAGAGAGAGAGAGAGAGAGATATTATTTATTTTATTTTATTAATTTATTGCGCCAAGGCGTCAGACATTACATGAGTTCATACAAATAATGCTTCAAATGGATACAAAACCAAGAGTTGAACATGGTTTACAGGGAGGTGTACATATTGATAAAACATTGCTGCATACTAACACACAACTCACAGTATGGCAGCACAGAGTACATTATATGCAAAAGTAAAGCTCAGAGAAACGCAGAATGCACAAACAGAATTATACAGCAACATACAGAAAATATATGTATAATTCAATATAATTAATGGCCACCAAAGTGAGGATAACGAGCAAGAATAACATCAAGGTTGTCATCATTAAGTAAAAATGAGCAGATCTGTATTAAGTTCTGACCTCGTGGTAAAACATCTCTCACTGTGGGGCACTGAAGACAATAGTGGTCAAGAGTGTTAGCATTAGGATGGTCGCATAGTTTACAAGAGGTGTACTGTGGCATATCTAGAGTCTGGGAGACCTGCCATAAAGGCCGATACCCCATTCTGAGCCGAGCACTAACTACATTGTTTTTCCGCACCATTAACCCGCGTCTGCGATACTTGTAGCGACTGTGAAGAAAGTGATCATGGTGCTGTATGGACACACTGTTGGCCCTCTCCGTGTCCCTGCGCTGGACCGTCATGGCAAACCCAGCTGAGTAGATGATGTTACGTAGGCATCGGAGGGAGGGCTCAGCGTCCACAGCATGCCCATCCAGCATACAGGCCGCCTTGGCAAGACGATCCGCTGTGTCGTTGCCAGTCAGCCCAATGTGGGATGGAGTCCAAACAAATGACACAACAAGAGAAGCATCCCGAGCGGCCGCGAGGCGACATAGTATATCTCCCACAGCACGACCACAGATAGGTCTTGGCGAGGATAGGGCTTGTAGGGCCGATTGGGAGTCACAAATTATTACCCCATTCACTCGTCGTCGAACAAGGAGAGTCACGGCATCCAAGATGGCATTCAGTTCACAGTAGGTGGAGCTCGACGAGGTGGGTAGTCTACGGCCAATCCATGAATCAGCCGGCACAGGCGGCTCCATGGTGGGGAAAACACAGCACATGCCGCCCTCCCATCTGCTTGCACAGAACCATCAACATAGACGTGGTGCGCTGCAGGGACAGACGTGGATACATCAGCGATAG